>JAODAL010005411.1:0-25000 GCA_025379985.1 Phyllomedusa bahiana | reverse complement strand
TATATTTTAGGGTTTTTTTTATTTTTTTTTTGGATTTTATATATATTTTTTTATTTTTTGGGTATTTTTTTTTTTGGGTTTTGTTTTTTGGTATTTTATATTATATTATAAAAATTTTTTTTTAAAAAAAATATATCAATACATATATTATATTTTGGGTTTTTTATATTAAAAATGATTTGGAATATTAAACAATTTGTGAAAAAAATAATCTATTATTTATAGAATTTTAAAGAAGAAAAAAAAAAAAAAAAAAAGAAATTGTTTTAAAAAATTTATATAAAAAAAAAAAACAAAAAAAAAAAAAAAAAAAATAATATATATTTAAAATAGTGTATAAGTTAAAATTTTATATTGATCACAAAAAAAAAAAAAAGGGTAAAAAAAAAATTTTTATAAAAAAAAAAAAAAATTAAAAAAAAAGGGAAATTATAAATTTTTTTTAATTTTTATGTTTTTATTTTGTTTTATATTTAGGTGCTATCTCTATTGAAAACCACAAACACAACATATATAAAAACAAAAATCCAAGTGCCACAACAACCAAAATGATAATATAAAAGAGTAAATATTGAAAAAGAAAAATAGGGTAATTTGAGGGTATATTTTGAAAAAGAATAAAAATTTTAAAAAAAAAAAATAAAAAAAAGTAATAAAAAGTATAATTAAAAAAAATATTTAAAGAAAAAAAAAAAAAAAAGTTTAAAAATGTATTTATACAATTAAAAAAAAAAATTTTTTAAAATGGTTAAAAAATATTGTTTTTAGCGCGCCCAAAAAAAAAACACAAATTATATCGTAAAACACATAAAAACAGAAAAAAAACCACACAACACAACACACAAAAAACAAATCCAAGCGCCGCCCCAAAAAAAAAAAAAATTAAAAAATTTATTTTATAATAAAAAAAAATGCGTGTAATACAAAAAAATATCCGCGTCTTACAAAAAAAAAAAAAAAATTTGAAATAAAAAAAATTAAGTAAAAAAAAAAAACCAAAAACACATAAAAACAAAAATTAAAAAAAAAAAAAACAACATCACAACAAAAAAATAAAAAAAAAAAAAATCTTTTTTTTAAAAAAAAATTAAAAAAAATAGAATAAAAAAAAAAAATAAAAACAAACACAAAATAGAAACACAAACAAAATAATAAAAAAAACAACAAAAAAAAACAACAAATTATACAAAGGTAACAAAAAAAAACAAAAAAACAACAAAAACCACACCCCCAGGTTGAAACAACACACAACCCCCCAACACACCCACCAATCTCTTAAACCCAACAAAAAAAACAAAAACAAACAACCAAAACATCACACACACCCAACCCCAATTTAACACACACAACCCAAAAAAAACCCAACCCCCCACCCCCCCCCCCAACCAACCCCTCCCCCCCCCCCCCTCTTGAACCCCACACCCCCCCCCCCCATCCCCCCCCCCCCCCCCCCAAATAACCCCCCCTCCCCCCCCCCCCCACCCCCCCCCCCCCCCCCCCCCCCCCCCCCCCCCCCTACCCCCCACACAAACCCCCCACCCCCCACCCCCCCCCCCCAAAGCGCCCCCCACCCGCCCCCCCAAAGCCTAACTCCCCCCCCCCCACAATCCCCCCCCCCCCACCCCACACAAAAATAAACCCCCACCCCCCCCCCATAGCGCCACAACCCCCCCCTCCCACCCCCCCCCACACAACCCGCCCCCCTTCTTCTCACCCCCCCCCCCCCCCCCCCCCCCCCCCCTCCCCCCCCCCCCCCCCCCCATCCCCCCCCCCCCCCCCCCATATCCCACCCCCCCACCACCCCCCCTTCCCCCCCCCCCCCCCCCCCCCCCCCCCCCCATCCCCCCCCCCCCCCCCCCACGCCCTCCCCCCTCCCCTCCCACGCCCTCCCACCCCCACCCCCCCCCCCCCCCACACACAACCCCCCCCCCCCCCCCCCCCCAGCCCCCCCCATTCACAACACAAACTAAAAAATATACATTTATAAATGTTGTTGTTGTGGTTGGTAGATATAAAACAAAAAAATAAAAAAAAAAAACACAGAAAAAACAAGCGACCCACATTAATTATTTTATTATAAATATAAGGTTTTTTTATAAAATATAAATATTTTTTTATAATGTTATTAGTATATTTAATTTAATTTTGTTGGGGTGGTTTTTTGTTGTGTTTTGTTTTTTTTTTTTTTTTGTTTGTGTTTTTTTGGTTTGTTTTTTTTGTTTTTTTTTTTTACTTTTTTTTTTTTATATACAAACACTACACACAAAATTCATAAAAAAAAGAAAAACACA
This sequence comes from Phyllomedusa bahiana, assembly GCA_025379985.1. Taxonomy (NCBI): domain Eukaryota; kingdom Metazoa; phylum Chordata; class Amphibia; order Anura; family Hylidae; genus Phyllomedusa; species Phyllomedusa bahiana. Next base: position 22,709 of record JAODAL010005411.1, on the reverse strand, counting down.
ACTATGACCCTCCCTTTGACATCATCACACATTACGTAAACTCCTTCCATTGGTAGAACGGTTATGGCATCCAATAGATGCCATGCTGACACAAGCAGTATTTCAAAACTGGCCTCGGGCAGCTTTATTCAGGCACAGGTCTGTATACAAGGCACAAATATGCAAACAAAACCCTGGCCACTGGCTGCACACATAGAGCCTTCACCTTATCTCTGCCTGTTGCTCCTATTATTGGTCAACCACACCCCCTTTGTGTCTGAATTACCCAGGCTTTAATAGGCCTCCAGAAACCTGCCAAAAGCCTTTTCCTTGAACGTGAGAAGCCAGCACGGCTAAACTATATCACAGCCATACTAACGGCCACTACAAGTGTCAGTAACTTGGTGTTACTGATATTACACTGATGACTCTCACCCCCACCCCCCACTGAGAAAATGCCTCTCGATGGCACACGTTGCAGACCTCCTATCTGCAAATTTCAACAAATCCCGCTACCAAAAGTCGTGTTGTGTGTGTTTGTATGTATAAGATATATAATATATAAAAAATATATATCTAAATATATATATTATATATATAATAAATATTATATACACACATTTTTCTCTTTTCTTTCCTGCTGCTGTAGCCTAATCTTTATTAATATATATAAATCTATATATATAATATAATATATCTATATTATAAATAATATATATATATATATAAAATATATTATATATATATATAGTATATTTTGTAGCTGTATGAACATTTTTATTTTTCTCCGTTTTTCTACCTGCTGTGTAGCCTATCATGTTTTATTTATTTTTTCTACTCTTGCCGGACAACTCACTTTAAGGGCTTTATCCACACGGCGTTTTTATATCGGTTTTACGGTATCCTCAAAACTGTATTCGGACAAACAATTGTCAGTGTATTATCAGTGTGATTTGAAAGGTCAAAAAGGCGCATTTGCGTTCCCACTGGAGATCGCAATGCGCTGTTTGAGAGCGCTCCTGCACTGCGCTATATTCGCATCCGCTATAAGAATTGACGATTCAATCTTCTTGGCGGTTTACGCAAGTGAAAGCCATAGGAGATATGGAAACCGCTTTTGGCACCTGTCCAAAAGCGCTCACACACCCTGGTCACGTATCAGCTTGCGATTGCAATCCTGAAAGCGGAGATGCTAAAAAGCGCATTGGGAAGTCTTGTACTGGGATCGCTGAGAGGTGTGGTCGGCGGTCAGCGGGAGCGCAGGTGATCTGGCGGGGCAGGCGCAGGTGGAGCAGCGTGCTGGCTGCGGAGCGCAGGTGAGACGACGGCAGCAGCGGGCGGCGGTAGCGCAAGGTTGAGCGGCGAGACAGTGTGGATGAGTGCTGTGCGTTACTTTTAAATGAACGGAGGAGGCGGTTGCTTTTAAATGAACGAAGGAGCTGGAGCTTTTTAAATGAACGGATGCTCGATGGTAGGGAGAGAGACAGGATTTTTTTTTTTTTTATTCCTTCGTCTTCTTGCTTCTTCTTCTTCTTCTTCTCTTTCAAAAAACGTCATCCGGGTAAAGGCGGATGCCGTAAACATCAATGAAAAAGGATCCAAATGAAAGTATCTCAATTGTCTGCGTTTTGTTTCGGATCCGCATTCCGCGATACGCTTCAAGTTGCCAAAAACTTATCCGTGAAAATTATCCACAACGCCTGTGAGAACAAGCCCCAAAACACTTCTTGGAGAGTTTATGTCTGGATTATCTAAGTCCACTTGCTTGGGGTATGGCATAGTAAATGCTAACAGAGTGTAAATGACTGCAGTACACCTGAGGGGAAATATGTCGTGTCTCAGCATAATAGTCTATAATTTGTGAATAACGCCTTTGACTCACATTTTCTTTGGAAAAGTAAAAAATGACAGACAAGTAGCATGTGACTATCAAAACAGTGATTTCCTGATGGTTAAGAGTTTGCACTAAAAGATTGATCTCTTATCAGATGAGTTAACATCAGTACCATCCAATAAAGATACGTTAATGCGATAATCAATTCTTGCCACTCTTAAGAGCTTTGACTTCATCTCTTGCCCAAAAGCATTATTGCAGATATTTTAGTCCCTTTAGTTAAATAAAAGCAAGGAAATTTGCTCAGACACAGTTTTCTATAATCCACCTATTGATTTCTTATTTAATTCTTATAGGAGAATTTTTTTTTTTGTTTCTATAATGACCAAGAACTTGGAAATGAGTAAGACAAACTATGAAATTATGAACGTATCTAGCCTAAGATATTTGTGCAACGCATAAGATTACTAACACACCAGAAGGCTGAATGCCTCGTCGTATTCCTACTATCTGCGTTAGTTCACAAAATTACACTTTTTATTCAACAATAACCAATTAATCTGTTGTTGTAGTAAACCAATTTATAGTAAAAAAGTGCAGGGGGCCCAACCATAATATGTCTCTCAAAACAGTCACAATAGACCGCCGACAATTTATAAACATCCCAATATCCCACAAGGTTTTTATTTACTCAAATTGTAGATCCCTTTTCCTATTTTTAAGCAGCTCACTTTCCATCTTGAGATTCAGTTGTCTATTGTAATCACACAGTGATACCATCAGAGTTAGCAGTTGTGCCCTCCTGAAACACTTTCAACATACAATGGCCTTCCCTAAAATGCGATTTCGAGATACAATCTCTCAGATGCAGATCTAGTTCAAATCATTATATATTTTCGATTACCGAAAGTATTACTGAAATTTAGATGTATTGCATGCAGTAGATTGGTCAGTCTAGTAGCGCCCTCAAACAGATACAGTGCGGGTACATATATGTCCAAGTAACTGCTCCTTACATATGCCAGTATGGAGCTGGCTTCTTTAGGCATCGGCACAACCTTTTTCTTATTTCTATTATGTGTACGTTGTGTATAAAGTACACGGCACACCAAAAGAAGCTACCTGTCTCACTCAAAGAAAGTGAATATCCACAGCCTCCAGCAAACTCTTTTCGTGACTATTCTAATTCTGAAAATCGAGCGGACTTGCTTGATATTTCTATTAGAACCTGTTTGTTTCTATCTATTTTATTCTACTATAGTATTCTGTTAGGGTGGAGACACTTCTTAGCGGGGGTCTTCAGTAACCAATTACCATTTTGGTTTCATTGGTGCTGGAACCAATTAATATTTTATGTTGAGGGCCCACTGTACTTGCAATTTAGAATGTGACATCCCTAAGTGTAGAAAACATGGTTTTCTGCTGGTCACTGCGTCAACCATTCTTGTGACAAAAACAGACACAGCAAGCATGTCATGTCCACGAGCAGGCCCTGTGATCTTCCTATTTTTGTTTTTTCATTTTTTTTTTAAATCTGTTTTTACAATGGACCACAACGGCACATTTGCAGTACCCAGCACACAGCCATTAAACCCTCTTACTGACATTTTCTGTACAAACCTAAACCCTCATATGACTATTTAAACCAAAAAATTAAAAAGTTATGGCTCTTGGAAGAAACAAATGTGACGTTAACAAAAATCCAGGTGCTGGGATAACAACTGGTAATGTTATCGGTGTGGACAGCCACAACTTTTGCCACTGTTGACCTGCAACTTCATATGGCCACTTGTAAAGCAAATGAAAATCATGGATGCAGCATGGTCTTAGTCACAACGAAAACGCACCATGTATTGAGCAATATGGCGCAGCTAGTGAACAATAGAAGTTGTCCCTTTTGTGAAGTTATCATGTGCTGGAAACCTTTATTACACCCGCTGCACAAAATGCAACTTAAATGTGGCATGTAATGATACAAGCAATTTTCTTTCTCACTGGTTCCACATGAATTTAGTGAATACATTTCTGTAGGTCTCTGTGGGTGCAGTTTTGCAACTACTTATAACCCAGGACATGTACAGAGCTACAATATAGAAGTATGCATGGAGCTTTAGGGGATGACCACATGGCACTGACCAAATACTGGTCGGATTCTAATGAAAGAATCCAACCCGTATTTTATAGTCTTTTGAACATTTAAAGGGACACCGTACACTGTTGCAGATTTGCGGGTCGAAACCCCCCTGTAAGCATTGAACAGAATGTATTCAATCCCCCTAAAACCCTGTGAGGAATAAGTGCGATTTCCAAATTTTGTTTTTTCATGGAGCTTTCGTATTTTTGAACAATCGAACCGAGCAGAAAATCCGAGCACTGTGTAGACTACAGCTCGGATTTCGGATGACGTCCTATGTGGGGTTTTTGCCATATCGGTTGTTTCAAATCTGAAAACCCTTGCTGTGTGGACATACCTTTTTAGGCTGCAATATTTTTGTCCTCTCTTTCCAGAGGCAATATAGGCTTCTGCTGAATTATGCCGGTTATTATAATTCTTAGTCGTGTTTACCTACGCAATTGAAAGATGGCATCACTCAAACAAGGGTGAAAATTAAGTAACTTGAGTGGAAAGGAACATATGTAGAATGCTTCATTGACCACATCGCAACGATTTTGATGTCTTTTTACAAGATGAAGGAGAGGATCCAAAAAGATGAATAAGTTCAGATTTCTGCTGTTTTTCATGCAGTAATTGTTGCAGGTCTTGTGTTCTCTCAAAAAGAGGGAGTAATAGAAGTATGTTCAAACATGGCTTATACGCTGCAGATTTTTTTTTCAAGAAATGGCTGTGGCATAGTAAAGTATTTGACTCAAATCTTTGAACAAAGAATATGGACAGCACCTGCGAGGAAGTAATCATTTCTATATGTAACCCAGTTTCCCTTACAGGCCACGATCGGATACTAGAGAATAAATGATCTAGCGTCTGCTACCTAAAGCACCATGATCTTGTGTCGTACCCTTGTCAACAAAGTGATTTGACCTACAAAACGGAATTACAGAATAAAATTTTAACTTTAGTATTTTTGGGCAAAAATTTAGAAACAAAATAGTTTGTTTGCCCTGACCTTAACAACTACATAAATGAACACCATTATAGTCCTTTGTAATATCTGGGTTCAGCATGATGATAAATTACTGTAGTATCAGAAAAGTTTTTTTTGGGACGTCCATGCTGAGCCGAATGTTCTTGTGTTATCGTGCTATCTAATGTCCGTCTCAAATTTCCCCTATTTTAGCTCACCCTTTTTTTTTTTTTCTGGCTTTGGGTTTTTTTTGTCTTGTCTGTCCCGTGCCAGATTTAAACTGCCACTCTCTGGCCTGATCGATTGCAGTTGAATTTCTTTAAAAAAAAATGTTTTTTCCCAGTACAAAGTAGCTGTCCTGAGGTGCAAGATCCTGTGCAAGGTGGACGCGAAAAAGGGGACACTTTTGCCCTTTCTTGGGTAGAGCCCATGACCCCACATCCGGGGTACCTGGTGGAATAACCAAACTTGTACATTAGTCTTTTTTTTTTTTCCTTATTCAAATGCTTTATTGAACAAAGGTTTTAAATGACCTATTCAAAAGCAATGCAAAGGTCTTAAGATCCAACAAGCATAAAGTGGCGTCAAAAAAAAAAAATTAAAAATCGTTCATTAAAAACAATGGAAAACCATTTCTACAGGGAACGAAAAAACAACGAGGTTGAAACCCAAAAAGGGCCTATGGTCCAGTGCTCCATGAACTTATCTGTGAAGAAATAAACCGCTTTAAGGGTGCGCGTCTCCCAAGTTCACGGGCCCAGGCAAGACAGCCCGTTGTTTTAGACCTTTCAGGATACAAAAATCAAAACTTAACAAAGACTATGAAAAAAAATGGGTGAAAAAAAAAAACGAGGGAAAACCCGATGTCGGCTCGCGGGGACACCCCCCCTCTCTCAGGGCAAAATAAAAGAGGGAAAAAACCAGTGATGTGATCCCTTGTCACCTCCATTTGTGTTTCCCCAAATCAGACCAACCCGGGGGTCTTTTTCTTTTCTAGCATTCGCCTCCCAAAATATTGGGTTTTTTCCCCGGGCCGCCATCAAAATTTTGGGCAAAAAATGCAATTGTGCCATTGTTTTTTTTTGGGTTTGTTTCGGGGTTTATACAAGGCCACAAAAACCCCCACAGTCACCATTAAATGTTTTCTGGCAAAGCCCTAACCCAGACCAAAAGCCCAACAACAATTAAAAAATTTTAAAAAAACCGGGACCATGCTACCAATACTGACTAGTCCCACCATAAGGTTTTTGCTAAACCCGTATACCAAACCCAAAATCACAAAACAACAACAATATACAACACCTAATAATTCCCCCCCACATCACACCACAAAACCCAAAAAAACAAACTGAATAATACCGCCATAATGATGATAAACCTCACCCAAGACCCAATATTTTCCCCTACAGTGACCCCCAAAGTGGTTTTATACCAGGTACCATTTCTGCAAATAGTTTTTACTTCATTTAGGCCTCCAGTTGACGTCTTGTCTGATGATCTTCACTTTTCCCTTTTCTTCTCTATTGGGTCCAACCTCCATGAGGGCTTCCCCTCCACCACCTCCCTGTAGAATTTACAACACAAAAACCTGAGACCCTCACTTTTTTTTTAATCATTTTCCCCCCTGATCCCCTCCCCCCAGACAAACCCCCATTTTTTTAAAGGCCCAAAGGTAAAAAAAATACCCCCGGGTAATTAGGGGCCCCCCCATTGGATTGGGGTACAACGGGCCCCCGGGCGGTAGCTAGGAGTTTTGGGGAGTTTTAGGTAGCTTGGGGGCCCCCGGGGTAGTTTAGGCCACCCCCGTAGGTAGAAAAGTCCCCCCCCGAGATTTACCCCCCCCTTTTAGGCAGAAAGTCCCCCCCCCCCCCCCTGAGATTAAGGGCCCCCTTTTTGTAAAGGCAAAAAAAAACCCCCGTGCATTAGGGCCCCCCTGTGGGCGAATACCCCACCCCCCCCCAGTCTTTTGTGGCCCCCCCGGGGGCAAAGCCCCCCCCCAGAATTAGGGCCCCCCGTAAAAATACCCCCCCCCAAAGTGTTAGGGCACCCCTTAGGCATAGTCCCCCGCCCAAATTTTAAAGGACCCCTGTGGGCATGGGACCCCCCCCCCCCCCTATCCCCCCCCCTGTAGGCAAGTTCCCCCGCCCCCCCCTCGGGGTACCCTGGGGGCATATTCCCCCCCCGTAGGCATACCCCCCCCCCCCCCAAGGGCCTGTGGGCAATTTCCCCCCCCCCCCAGTAATAGGGCCCCTGTAGCTATCCCCCCCCCCCCCCTCAGGGAAACCCTTAGGCAATTTCCCCCCCCCCCCCCAGTAATAGGGCCCCCTTTGGGGCATAGTCCCCCCCCAGTATTGGGCCCCCCCTGGGGCTGGGCTGACAACGGGGCCCCCCACAGGATGGAGGGCCCCGGAGCCGGGCACCCCTTCGGGAGGAGGTCCCGGCCCACTCAGCTGCGCACGGAAAAATCACTACTTACATGTGCGTGCGGCTGAAACCAAAGTCGGACCCCTCCGTCTCTTTTTGCCGCCGTTTTCATCTCTGCCCGGGGCGGGATGGGGAACAGTTTGAATCCGTAACCCGCCCCCCAAGGGGCGGGGCCTCACGTATTCAAATTATTCAGGTCCGCCCCCCAAAAAAGAGTAGGGGGGGCCCGGCTCCGCTTCAGCCGACAAAAAATAGATGTTTTCCTCATTTTCCCTACTTTCAGCTGAGCCGGGGAGCGCGCCGCCCCCCCCCACCCCCCGCCTTTCTCCCCCCCTCTGGCGTGACTGAAGCGGGGGCGGAGCGCAGGGGGGCCCCCCCCCTACACTTGCCCCGGCCCCAGGCGGGGGCAGGTATCATGTAGATAAATAACCCCGGCCTGCTTGAACGGGCCCTTATTTCCCCCGGGCCGGAAACAGGTGAAAGGGTTGAAAAAACCCCCTTTTACGCGGGGCCTGGTTTTGCATAAGTATTGGCTCCAGCGAGTCAGGGAAAAGTTTAAATAACCCAATGATTACTTATAATGTGAAACTCCAGGTTAGCTTGAATTCATCCCAGATTGCACTAACGAAATTTAAAGGGTTTTTTGACTAGTGAAAAAATCGTTCTTAAAATTTAAAAATATTTATAAATAGGCTTTATCCTTTTTTTTTTTTTCTTTTTTTTTTTTAAAATCAAACCTTCAGCTCATTGTAAGGAGACCCTTCAAACGAGGGATTGTCCAAAGTGGACAACCTCTTCAAAATCAGCTTGGATGTGAAAATACGAACAAGAGAAACAATTGCAAGGGGTTCTCAAGGTATACAGAAATGATTACCTAGGCAATCAGTACTAGATTGGTAGGTGGTCCGGTTCTCCCCACCCTCACCGATTTGGCCTATTAAAGGGGCTACAGTGCTGCAGACCCTTTATTGTTTACGGGGGTTTTTTGTTTTTTTGTCAGAAAAATTTGGGGGTATCATTGCACGCCCCCATAATGACCAATTGCGGGTGTGCGGGGACCGACCCCCACCCACCACACCACTCCCCCCAACCCAATAAATTTTGAGAAATTTTTAGAAACCCAAAAATTTCTATAAATCAATAGTCCTTTAAAATTAGTAGCCCTTAAAAGTTGTTAAAAGCTTTAAGCAAATTAAAAAAATTTAAAAAAAAAAAAAAAAAATGTACTTGTTCAATAAAAAGAAAGAAAAAGTCACAAACCCCCCCCCCCCCCCCTTTTTATATGCCACATCATTGCTACCAGAGATACTGGTGATTTCATAATCCTCCCGTACACAATTAGGTCCAAGACGACGTACCCAGGCCATACAACTAAAATGTACTGAAAATTAAGCATTGTAAAGGCATTTAAATCCAAAAGAGTAGGAAGATAAAAGGCGGAAGCTGTAATGTTGTTATTGTGGATTAAATGAAAATAAATTGCAGCAAACTTTTGGCTGGCGTATATTCTAAGATACAATTACATGTCTTGGATAAAAACATAACTAATTTTAGGGAAAAGTGGCGAGAGGCCCCCCATTCAGCAGCCTTTTCTTTGTTTTTTTTTTTAATTTGATATTCTGGCCCAAAAAGCTCCCGGGCTGGCTCGTCTGAAAAAAATTAATAATGGAAAAAAATAGTTTCAGCAGGTTAAAAGTTTTAGAATGGTTTTTCCTTTTCATGTTAAAATATTAGGGGGTTTTGTGTGGGGGAAAAACTTTTCGATGCCCCCCTAATGGCAGTAAAGTAAGTACCTTTTAGGACCCTCAGAGTGGAGAGTAGCAAATCTTTTACGCTGGAGGACTTATCCCCGTTTTGCATTTCTTTTTAAAGGCCTATTGATTTTTATGGCAAACCTGGAGTGCTTAATTTTGACTGTTGGGGTGCTCCAGGGGAATGAAACACTTGTTGATGGGTTCTCAAACAGATTACAACCAATCACAGAGACGACTGATCTCCAGTAGCTTCCAACGCTAAGAAAAGAAATCTAATAATTAACACGGTTTCTAAACCCCGGACAAACTCCAAAGTAAACCCCGTGTCCACTTTTGAGGTTTTTAAGGGCTGGAGGGTGGCACAAGTTTTTGGGCACTGCCTTGGAAATATATTGTGCATGAAAAAGTTATTCATTAAAAAGTCTGAAGGACACCCTCATAATTATTTACTATGGGACCAAAAATAACCTTTAGAAATGACTATCTTGAAGCTGTATGTGCAGAAGATCTGTTTTCACCAGTGCCCTAGGTGCTGAAATCAAAACCGATTCTGCCAGCAACTTTTTTCCATGGGGTAATCATTATGCACTTTTCAATGTATTGCTCATTCTGCTTTTCTTTGTGTGGGCATGTAGATACAGTTCACCTAACCGTACAGAGACTAGATGAATAGTTTAGTCGCAGAAGTTTGAAGGAGGCATCTGACCAGTTGCCACTGGGAGCACCAGTGTGTATTCGTCTTAATGAAGAGTTTTATTATGGAGGAAGCATATTGTCACTTTTTTTTTTCTTCAAATAAGTGGAGGTTCTGTATAATCCCATCATCAGTGGAAAACAGCTGACACTTTGCTGCGGTTTTTTACTTGTCTCTTGACCATAATGATGTACAATGCAAATAGATAAACTCTGAATATCGGCATCAGTATGGTTGTCATCATAATGAACGGGATCGGTAGACAGATCCACTTGATTTACAATACAAGCATTGTGTGTGATTTTTAGTATGAAAAATCTAATAGGAAAGAAGCAGCATTTTGTCTAATGTTAGATTTCTTCCAACATGAAGTATGAGGGCCCGGGATGGTTTCAGAAGAAGGCACCCCACCTACTGAAGCCTGCACCGACTTGTTTCAGAAGCTTCATTTACTTACAAGTGTGTATATCATGGCGTTTTATAGCCTAATAGGTGGACCGGCTTGGAAGATTAGCAGGTTCCCACGTATAGGAATGATTTGGGATTTACTGAGAATTCCCTTTTTTTTTTTTTTTTTTTAAACCTATAGAATCTGCTCATCTTAGTAAATTCCATTTAGTTTGTGCAACACCCTTTGTTTTATATTAAGTTGTTGAGCTGTCTAGCAAGAGCATTATGTGAAATATACTACTTATTACATTTTCTGCTGAGGATTCTGGATACAAGGTGTTTTTATTTTTTGGAACAAAAGAAATGGAGAGCAGTAAGGCTATGTTCACACGGCTTAAAATTGGACGTATTTCAGTCCGTAATTACGCGCCGGAGTGCGCAAATTACGGCTGGAATACGTCCAAGTCATTACGGTAATCCACAGTTCTCATAGAGAACTATGGATTACGTCTCCTCCCCCTGCTCGGCGAATACGCCGAGGGGGGAGATAAGCGACATGTGAATTACCAGCGGCATATACGCACCGCTGGTAATGCAAGTCTATGGGCCGGCGAGGTGCCGGCTCCCCGCTGTCGCCCCAGCCACACGGCGTAATTGCGGAGCGTAATTACGCCCTGCAAATAAGCCGTGTGAACCAAGCCTAATGCTGCCAAAATAAAGTATCGCACCACCTTGATAGAATTTGTACTTTAAACATTATTTGTTTCTTAGCCCCTTACGTCCTGTTGTTGGCGCTATGGCGTCGGCTCACACAGAGTGTCCGGTGCCAGCTGATTATTACAGTTGACACCCGTTGCTAACGGCAGATATCAGAGCCGGCTCAAAACCTTGCTGTCTAGCCATTCAGATGCTACAGCAGTTGCAGACATGGCATCTAAATGAATGAGGAGACTGTGCACCGTTCCTCCATCCAAACGCCCCCCCCCCACCACCACCATCCCTGCGACAAGGTTGCTATATAAGCTGAAAGCCTAATGAATACTCCCATAGCCACCAGGTTTATGTTTCTTTTACTTACTGCTCTAGGGAGGAAATAATAGAACTGCCATCTTGGTACACAATTCCGAATTCTTTATATAATGTGGAAGGGTGTACAAGCAATCAATGCCCTCATGGAGTCATGTTTACTAGGGTGATTCAATGTACAAGTAACAAAAAAAACAAACAAAAAAAAAAGTATAAATTTAATTCAAATTGCCCTTTTCCGTTTTACAAATACAAAAAAAAGTAACGCATAATTGGTGTTGCTGTTTCCATAAACGTCTACTCTATTAAGATACAGCATTATTTAGCCCGTACACTGAATTCCATAGAAGAAGAAAAAAATTATAATCGGTAAAGATGTGGGGGTTTTTTTTGGTCATTTCTCACCTCAAAAAAATTGGAATAAAAAGTGATCAAAAAGTCACATGTATTCCAAAATGGTGTCAATAAAAACTACACTTGGCCAGATCCATAGATGGAAAAACAAAAAAGCTATTGGTCACAGAAAAGATAGCTGCAGCGCAAATTTAAGAAATAATGTGTAAGTCCAAAAAATGTAATGAAAACCCTACATATTATCACCTGAATTATATTGACCTGCAGAATCCAGAGAACAAATCAAATCATTTATACTGAAGAGGGAACGCCACAAAACCTCCATAAACATGGCACTAGTATTTTTGTTTCACATTTCACCCCACTTCAAATATTTTTTGGGTCCTCCAGCACATTTTATGGTATGGTCAATGGCACCATTAGAAAGTTTATCTGGTCTCTGTAGATGAAAAATAAAAAGACTGTTAGTATGAGAAGGAGCAGGAGGAAAAAAAAAAAGCCAAAAAATTATGACCGGCTGTCATTATGGGGTTAAAAGCAAAGTCTACCTGGAAGTTATATAATCCTATGATACTGAGACATGTTGAGGAATACATAAGTATCTTCAGAACTCCATTAATTTCCTAACTTAGAGCGACCCTGGTTTTAGTTACCATATCTAAGGGCAGGAGGTGATGGAGTAGAGAAGCTGAGCTCTATAATGTATAGGTTTATATGATTGGAAACAGGATTTCGGAGTAAAAAGCAGAGAATAAGGCCGCGTCCCCACGGCAGAGACAAATACCGGTCAGTTTACCCGACCGGTATTGGCTCTGTTTTTGCAGCCGTGCACATGGCCGCGGGGGACAGCTTTTCTCCGCGATTTGCTGAGAAAAGCCCTCCTCCTTCACATTGACATATTCATATTCCGCCTGAAAAGCGGATGGAAGAATGAACATGTTCAATGTTTCCTCCAGGCGGAAAACCCATGCAGTGGGGACAGCTGCGTGGGTTTTCCATTAAGGTCCATTTTAAAGTTTGTCAGCCGGTTTACTGACTGTTTTCAAAACCTAAAACCGGCTGCAAACCCGTACTGTGGGGACAAGCCCTAAGGCGGGGTTCACACTACTTATTCAAGCCGTAATTGCGGGACGGATTTCGCCCGCAATTACGGCTTGAGTACGGGGCTGGGCGGGGGGAGGCTGCCCTCCGGCCCCATAGACTTGCATTATCCACTGCGCGTATCCCGCCGTAAATAATGTGCATGTCGCTTTCTCTCCGCCCAGCGTATTCGCCGAGCAGGGAGGGGAGACAGAATCCATAGTTCTCTATGAGAACTGTGGATTACCGTAATGCCTGGCACGGATTCCAGCCGTACTGCAGCGCAAATACGGCACGCAATACGGCTGCAATCCGTGCCCGAAATAAGCCGTGTGAACGGCTCCTTAAAGTGAACCAGAAAGAGAAAGCACTGCTAATTCCACACACATACAATGACAATTAACAGTTTGCTCTGTATAAAAACTGATACAGAGAATGCTGTCAATTGTTACATGAGGGCAGGCTAAGCAGGACTTCCGGTCAATATTTTCTCTGCTTTTTAATCATATAGACATACATATCACAGAGCTCAACTTCTTTCCTCTATCATATAACCCTATATATCACAGAGCTCAACTTCTTTCCTCTATCATATAACCCTATATATCACAGAGCTCAACTTCTTTCCTCTATCATATAACCCTATACATCACAGAGCTCAGCTCCTCTCCTCTTTCATATATCCCTATATATCACATAGCTCAGCTTCTTTCCTCTATCATATAACCCTATATATCACAGAGCTCAGCTTCTCTCCTCTATCATTTAACCCTATATATCACAGAGCTCAGCTTATCTCCCCCTATCACATCTTGCTCTCAGATAGGGCATCATAACCCACTTCACAGGTTCCCTGTAAGTTAATTCAATTGGGGTTAAATATTTCATCATCGAGAACCTGACAAAACTTTCTGAAGAAAATCCAATGCAAAGAAAATGCCGTTTTACTTAGAATGTTGTTGTCAGATTTCCAATGAATTATGTCTACTAGGCGTTCAACCACAAAGCGTCCTATTTTTATTCTGTTGAATGGCTGCGATGGCCGACAAAAACCGGTGGCATATGTGTAAAGCTATTCTTCAGCCCGTTGATCAGTACTAGGAGGTTGAATAGCAAGGGCAATGGCTTCCAGTTCACAAATGTAATGCCTGTGCCACCATATTCACACAGCATAAGTTTCACGTGTATTCTGTATTCCAGCATATATGAAGCTGTGTGTATTGCACATCCTATTGTCTTCAATGGGAATGCATTGTAGTTTACATGGTATGGCAGGGTGCAGTTGAGTCCCATTGAATGGGTCCAATTACAAGCCAAAAAACACAAATCTGTGTAAAATGCAGGAAAAAATATACAGGAAATATACTGGAAATTTCAGGTGTATCACATTTGGAAATCATTATTTGCGACTTATTAACTATATGCCTCAATAACAACATGGTTAAGGGAAAGGTATACCATCTTACATTGCTATAGCATAGTCAGGTAGGTGCTCTGCAACCCTCCTACACTGTCCAACAGATGAGATGCTGCAGTCTTACTGAACGTGATCTCGAAGTGCCCAAACTTGCAGGATCAGCAATGTCAGCACTTCAAATCCACCATGTATAGATAGTGTGTATGTGCATATATACATGCAGTCCTCGGGTTATGAACAGGATAGGGACTGTAAGTTTGTTCTTCAGTTGAATTTGTATGTAAGTCAGAACAGGTACATTTATTAAATGTAACTCCAGCACAAAAGGTTTTTTTTTTTTTTTTTTTTTTCCGTTTTGGGTAGTGCAGGGAAGGGTTTTTACTTTTGTTTTACTGTCTGTGCCTCTGTTAAGATTTCACCTCATTTTCACCTGAAGTGCTGTTGTGGCATGCTGGAACTTGTCGTTCCACAGCTACAATCTACTATGGAACGACAAGTGCCAGCATGCCCCATAAATCTCCGTTTGTAACTAGGGGACAGATGTAAGTCGGAACGATGCAAGTCGAGGACTGTGTGTGTGTGTGTGTAGTGTGTGTGTGTGTGTGGTGTGTGTGTATATATGTGTGTTATATATTTGATATATATAATATATATAATATATATATATATATATTATATAAATATATATAGTGTATATAGTATAATATTATAAGGCACGACCTAGCCTGATGTAGTGTATTAAAGCATCCAAAAATGGACAGTGAGCCAGCACGTTGCATTCCAATAAAATCTAAGCAACGCTACGAACCAGCAATACCATTGCTTACACGTTTCAAACTTAGGGTGCTTTCACACGGTGCGTTTATGATGCGTTTTTTGTGCAGGAAGGCACAGCAATTAATGCTGTACATTGCTGCACAAAAATCGCGGTAATTTCGCTGTAATTACCGCAATTTTTTGCCACTATTTTTGTGCAGCAATGTACAGCATTAATTACTGTGCCTTCCTGCACAAAAAACGCATCAAAAACGCACCGTGCGAAAGCACCCTTAAAGCGCTATGAATTAGAACAAGATGTATGTTCGAAGTGCATAAGTTTTGGTGCTGCCGGTTCGATGTGTTAATTAGATTATATCTGGATTTATCAATAAACTGTGGATATTATTGGATTGCATCGCTGTATTAAACCTACAAGACACTGAAGTTACCAATATTCCAGTCATTTCTTTCTCTCCCTACCAGTTTCAGACCAGTGACGGCAGCAGATCTGTTGCATATCTGGGGGTATTCAGAGTTGGTGTTTTGAGTTATTTTGACCGTTCAGCTTCTGCTGCTTTCGTCTTAAAAATAAGCAAATTCTCCACACTGTAGAGGTCTGCAAAGCAGATGTTTCTACTGCCTATCAGGGGTGACAACTGGATGTGCATATGGAAGCTACTGGGTCCATATTTTGTCTTCTATCTGCAATATATTATATTCTCTTTTTTAAATTTCTGAAAATGCCTGCATGAGGTCTCGGGGCCACTGCACATTTGATTTTATAACATACCCCCAAGGGTCCTGACCGCCACGATCCAGGGTGCTATGTGATAGTCATCTAACTGAAGTGCTGTCCTAGCTATTTTAAAATACACATTGGTACAATAAGGCCTTGCACAATTCATTTTTTTTTTTTCAACAGATCCGTGGAGCTGTTGTGGATCCATGACCGAAATTTAAGGTTATACCCTCAGATCTCTGCCATGGATTTTGACCTTTACATGCAGAAATTTTTTAATTTACAATGGAGACAAGTTAGCCCTTTAAAGTGAGATTATTCCATCTTCTGTGCACCCGACATAGTTTCCAATGAGAAGTCTATCTGGAAACCGCATCAATAAGTGACAGATTACCTCTTCTATTTTTTTTTTTTTTTTCCTGCAGCGCTGAAAAAAAAATAAAACCAGTGCCATAGACCATAATATGAACTATGGTGCAAATTCCCATCCAAAAAATATTACGATGCAAATTCCTGTCGGAATGCATTGTGATAGAAATTTGTGTCCTATTTTCTGCTGTGGAACAAGGTCTTGGGTGTTAATCAGTAGACCTCATTCCCTGACTAATTAAACAGCAGCTCTGCAGGGTAAATGAAAAATGTATTTATATTATGTAATTTTATATGAAATCACAGTTGTCCCTCCGTGTCCATTCTTATACCTTAGGCCTCATACATATGACTGCATGATGGATCTGTGTTGTATGGATCCGTAATATGGTGCCCATAGCTGTACTACTGTGTGCATCCAATTTCCTGTAGGTTTAAGACTCGTGGACTACAAAAAAAAAAAACACAACCTGAGGCATACCTTATCACTTGCAGTATTTTGAAGGCATTGTGAAGAATATAGGACTTATTATAGGCACCATATAGCGTCATAAGGAGTGCCTACATGTGCCACCCTAGGAAGGAATTCATTGGAAAGGTTCAGGGGTTGGGGCCTACGTCATGGGGTTTTAAAAATGGGATGTGTGTGTAAAGTAATGCTGGGAATTAATTATATATAATATATATATATAAAATATATTATATATATTATACAAAAATTGGGTAAAAACTTTCAATATATTCACAAATAAGAGTAGCTGTGCTGTCTAAAGATGCTCACTTGGGGTGCAGTGTTAATGTATATGGGCATAAATGTATATAGAGGAGCCTGGTTGAATGTAGCCTTGCAATACAATGGATAGTTCATGGAGAATGGAAGACTCCTACTGCTGTTGCTGGAAATGTTATAGTTTGTATTTCATATGTGCAGACTACTGCTGGCTTTAACAATGGCTTTTCCACGATTGCTCAGATTTTTTTTTTTTTACTTTATACGAGAAACTATTTTTGGGTGAGAATTATCAAATTTGCACTACATCGTCCTTTCTGTTGTAACGCTCAATGTCTCTTGATATATGGCCTGTTTAAGTTTAATGGTTTCCACTGCATGGGAGTCTGGCCACAAATAATACCTGCCTGGTATTCATCTGAATGGGTAACATGGATCTTTTGAACAGACTTGGCTTCAGTACAATTTAGTTTATTCTACTCCTGGACTAAGACTAATTGTAGATATAGACAGGGAAGACAATTTAGGCAGTGCTTCCGGCCCATTCATAATACCATTATCATTTAGTACTGCAATTAGAATTACATAAGCATTTTATAAATCAGTGGAAAGTGAAGCATAGTGAGAATGCATTTACCATAAAGTGTTTTAAAGAGGATATGTGACCTCTCTTGACCTGTCTGTTTTAGTAAATCCTTGTTCTCCATGTGAAATAATTCTGACTCTGTATTGTACTGTTCCTCTGTTATTCATTTTAGAAATGTATTCCTGAATTTGTCAAATAGGTGTTAGCAATTGGAGGTGTCCTTGCACTGTCTGACATTGTACAATCTGTGCCAACAGCTACTGTGTACAGGGACACAGCCCTTCTGACACACCCAGCTGACATATTCAGCAATACATTTCTAGAAGGAATAACTGAGGAACAGCACAACACAGAGATATAAGATAAGATGTTCCAGAATTGTTGTTTCACAGGGAACACAAGGATTTACTAAATCAGACCTGTCAAAAGAGGACACAAATGTTGGCACTTAGATAGGACTTTGGGCCACATGTATGAAACAGTTTTGGTCTAAAATTCACTTTTTTTTTGTTTGTTTTCTCCATAGGTTTCAATGGGGAAAAAAGTGAGTTTTAGACCAAAACTGTTTCATACATGTGGCCCAAAGTCCTATCTAAGTGCCAACATTTGGATCCACTGAACTACAAATGCATGTCAGCATATTTCGATGGAATTTATATTCATTACTTGTGTGTGAAGGGCACCAAACTAGATGTGTGCTCTAGCCCATAGCTTTTGCTCTCCTTTTCCGTACATCCTACCATTTTAATTGTTTCTAGCTGTAACTGCTGTGGTGATATTGAAACGTAAGTCCTATGTTATGATTCCTCATTGTGTTATAATGGGCAAGTTTGCTGCAGTGGATGTGTTTTTATGGATTACTACCTATGCCATTACTTGCTCAAAAACATCTGTTAATTTTGCATTTCTCTGATATATATGTATACTAGTGAATGTTACATAATACTTTGTGTCTTAGGTTTGCTTTGATATGCACTAAAGCCTCGTATAAATAAAAAAATAAAAAAAATAAAAAAAAATAAAAAAAAAATATATATATATAGTTTGAAAATAACAGGAAAATGGTAAATGCAAAAAGTCAATAAATAAAGGCTAAATAAAACATTGTCCTTATGTGGCGTTCTTAAATATTTCAAAATCCTTGTAATGTGTGGGAGCTCCATTCCAGGCATTGCAGGAGAGCGAGATTATATTCATCCAGGTGTTTTATAAATCCTGTCTTCCCTTAACAAAGTACAGATGGTACGAATACTGAAAGAATATGGTAATGTTGCCTCATTAATGCATTCCCATACCGAACTTGGAGCACATACAGTATGTATATATGTGTGTGTGTACATAGATATATATCTATCTAAAGTAAATATATGTGTGTGTGTGTGTATATATATATATATATATATATATATATATATATATTTACTTTAGATAGATATAAATCTATGTACACACATATACATATAACAATTATATATATATATATATTCTGTTGTGTGTACATATATATTTACTTTAGATAGATATATATGTGTGTGTTGTATGTATGTGTGTATATATATATATATATATATATATAATCTATTTACTTTTTTTTTTTTGTCAGAGCTTGGGCACATTCTCTGATATTGCTGTGGTCTCATATTGTAGTATAGATTGCCTGTGATTTTATATTATTTAGGGTGTTTTTTTTTTCTTGTTGTATCACGTCCTATTACACAGATTCTCCTTTAGCAACATTGCTTTCAGAGGAGAATATGATTCCTTATAAAGATACACCATATGGTGGCATACAGCTCAATAGTGCATTCAGATCACTAGATCACTCTGAACACTAATCTGGTGGTCTTATTTTAAAATACATACCATAAAAAGATTAATTTTCTAAAAAATAAAAACCCTATTTTCATTGTAAATTTTACTATAAAATTAAAAAAAAAAAAAAAAAACCTTACAGAAAAAATATTAATTTTAAAAGCAAAAGTCATAAATCTTCTAAAGATGCCACATATCCAGCTCTGTAATTATACCATAATTAAGAAAACTGCATTCTGGGAATGTCAATTTTTTATTCTGGGTAGTGCAGAACTAAAGAGCCAGCATTCTATCCAGCTGCCACCAAAAAAAACATTTAAATTTTTGAACACATAGAAAACCATTTGGTTGCATTTCTAACATTTTTGCGCCGATCCTATCTAAGGAGTATTGTGGTCTAAAAAGTCTATTGTATTGCCCGTCGTGCAGAAGGGGCCACACCCCAAAATGGCGTTGTTTACCCTCGCTTCATAGATGTGGGGCTGTAAGTTCCTGTTATTTGCAGACCATGGTGCATTATACATTTATGACGCTTGTACTTTTTCCTCAGTAGTGTCTAATCACTGAGCCGAGAACATTAGCTAGTGAACTTGAAACTTTTCTCCAGCACTCTTAGGACTGACAGTGTTAACAGAAGTACAGCTTCCCTCTGACACATTGGTGCAGTCGGTGCCAAGAGCCCATGAATACGCTGAGCAGAATTGTGTAACCTTGCATAAAACACATCATTCTCAAACAACAAGCAAAGTATGCGAAACCACACTCTCTGCCAGAGATCTCCACAATATATTGCCAGCCCGCTTGGCACGGAGGAGTCTTGGGATGTTTTTATTTAAAGTTTAGGGGCCCCGGGCAACGTTCTTTTCCCTTATAAGAATAATATTCTGAAATGTAGCTCTGCCGAGAGGAATGCGTGTGCACTCAGCCAGTGAGCTACTTAAAGGTGCAACACCATGTCAGATACCTATCCCCTTCCAATGACATGTATTCAACATATAGAAAAGCTGTATAGGTTATGCTATACAGTTAGGTCCATATATATTTGGACACTGACACAAATTTTGTTTTTTGTACCTGTTTTTTCGAAACATATTCAAGTTAAGTTTTGTAAGGACATGACAAAGTCCCGATTTCCTTTCATTTAGGGACCCCATTAAAATTGGTTTAAGGTTTTTGGAGTTTCAGCTCCTTAAAGTGACTCCCTTTTTTTTAAAAGTGAATAAAAGTAATTGGGGGAAAAAAAATTTAAATTTTAAAAAAAATGTTAATTTTTAATACTTTTTATAAAACCCCCCTTGTTGGGAATTAAGGGCCCGAAGTCTTGAACCCCATGGACATCACCAAACGCTGTGTTTCCCCTTTTAATGCTCTGCCAGGCCTTTGCTGCAGTGTTTTTCAGTTGCTGTTTGTGGGGGGGGGGGTTGGGGTTTTTGTCAGAATTTTAACTGAACAATGAAATGCCTCTTTGGGTTTAGATCAGGTGACTGACTTGGCCCTTTCACGAATATTCCACTTTTTTTGCTTAATAAACCCTGGGGTTTCTTTGCTTTTTGTTTTGGGTACTTTCCATCGTATTAGAAAAAACGACCAGTTTTTGGCTGCATTTGGCTGGATTTTGAGCCTCATTTATCTCTGATCCCCCGAATTTATCGGCTGCTTCTTCCTGGCACATCACCAATACACACAGTGCCCTGCCACGGCAGCCCATGCCCAAGCCAAACACCTGTCCCCGTGTTTAACAGATGATTGGTACTTTGGTCATGACTGTATCACGTCTTCCCATACTTTTTTTTCTTTCCATCATTCTGGTAGAGGTTGATCTCGGTTACATCCATCCAAAGAATGTTCTTCCAGAACAGTGCTGGCTTTTTTGAGATGGTGTTTTGCAAAGTCCAATCTAGCCTTTTTATTCTGGTGGCTTATGTGTGGCTAGCACTGTGCGGTGTCCCCGCTGTATGTACTTTCAGGCAGTTTCTCTTTATGGGAGATTTGGATATTGAAAAAACCTACATCCTGGAGAGTATTCAGAAACAAACTGTGTGCTCAAATCTAGCCAAATGCAGCCAAACTGATTGGTCGACGTTTCATAATACAGATGGACAATGACCCAAAACATAAAGCCAAAGCAACCCAGGACTTTATTAAAGCAAGAAGTGAAATTCGTGAATGGCCAAGTCAGTCACCTGATCTCAAACCAAGTGAGCAGCATTTCACTTGTTAAAGACTAAACTTCAGACAAAGGCCACAAACAAACAGCAACTGAAAACTGCTGCAGTAATGGCCTGACAGATTAAAAAGCAGGAAACACAGTGTCTGGTGATGTCCATGAGTTCAATACTTCAGGCAGTCATTGCCAACAAAGGGTTTTTAGCCAAGTATTAGAAATTAACATTTTATTTACAATTATTTCATTTGTCCAATTACTTTTGGTCCCTTTAAAAACAGGTAGGCCCATGCTTAGCAGCTGAAACTCCTATACCCTTGATCCAATTTTGATGTCAAATGAAAGCTGAAAGTCTGGACTTTATGCCCATGTCCATTACATAACTATAACTTGAATATGTTTCAGTAAACGGGCACAAAAAACAAAATTTATGTCAATGTCCAAATATATATGGACCTAACTGTATATGATCCGTATGTGATATTCACCTGACTGAGAGAGTACTATGCCCAATAAATGTGACGCCTAAAAATGAAAATGGTGTGCGCAGCATAGTAGAGCGGTACAAGGTACAGCAAGTCACGGAAGTTGACTTTAACATGGTTTCCTAGTTCTGTGCAAATAGAGCATATTCATTGTACAGGGAAACTTTCTACAGCTTTCTTCTTCTTTTTCTTCACAAATTATTACTATTTAAGACTCTTGCATGCTGTCGGGAAATTAAAACCTTAGTAACTTCTCTGCTGCTATTTTATTTTTTAAATTTAAGATCCTTTTGAAGAGCCCTGTGTGTAAATGTATAAAAAGTCTGTAAATTTTCGAGCTTTTTGTATAATGAAGAGAGCTAGTACTCTCGAACGATTACCATCCAATACACTCGGCCTCTAAAAGGTATCGTTTGATTTCTTTGCTCTTCTACGGTGATTCTTTGCTGTGAGCAAAATGGACCAGTTTTTTAGCTTTTATAAAAGAGGCCAATAGTATATCGGAAAGCCAATGAGTGGACAGTGCTCATCTCTTAGCTAATGCGCTACTGATCAGTTGGTTTTCCAAATATTAGGTCTCAATGCCACCACTAAAGAGTTTGATTTTAGGTATTTTATGGATTTGGTTTGAGTCAATGTGCATCTTTCTACAGTATTTTATTGTTATATGGATAGAGGTATGGAAACCATGCTGTTAGTCAGGGATGGACGTCTTTTAATAGGATACATCCTACTAGTTCTGGCTGTGAGATTTAAAGGGGTGTTTTATGATTAAAAATTGATTTGTCCTGTTAATTTTTTAACAAGTTAAGTTGAACATGCGTCAAAATGAAGGATTGGGATATCCTAAACCCTAATTTTTTCTCTAGCTCTAATGCTAACCCTATTCCTACCCTTAATAGGGATTAGAGCTTTTAACAGGCTTTACACGCCAACTTATGTCCAACTGAGCTCCTGGTTTGGTGTCCAGTTGCATTAAAGGGGTCGTCTCACTACAAGAATTGCTTTTAGTTAGAGATCTTGCAAAAAC
>JAODAL010005410.1:0-143879 GCA_025379985.1 Phyllomedusa bahiana | reverse complement strand
GCGGCTTTGAATGTATTTTTACAAGCTGTTTTATGCTTTTTTGTGGCTGTATGTAAAATATGGCCATCTGCCAGTAACCGCATGGAGATAGCATTGGCTCACTGGGCAAATACCAACCCAAAGAACAAGTGTCCCTGTGTCGGGAAACCAGAGAGAAGCCATACATGGCATTTTCATTTCTCTCCTATTGACTCTGTGTTATACAGATTATAGAGCATATGTGTCAAACTCAAGGCCCACAGGTTGAATACGTTCATCAAATCAGTTTATCTGGTCCTCGAGAGTTTAGACACAATGAGCAGGAAAGGACAACGTTTGGATGCAGAAGACCGGCTCTCGTCTTCCCTGAAGTAACAAATGCAGCCCTTCCTTGACGTTGTGGCGGCATCATAGGGAGTGAGCGCCACCTTAGATTTGGAGCTCCTATGTGCACCTCCCCACCGCTCAGTTCCGGACCTCACGGTGAGTGACACACCTCTGACAGCACTACCCAGCCCATTCTAGCCACACTCCAGGGCCCTCCAGAGGCTCTTTGAGGGCAACCATAATGCTGATGTGACCCTAAGGGAAGATGAGTATGACATCCCTATTATAGGGGATAAGTCTTAGATGTCAAATAAAAGTGCCAGGTTAAAGGGTTTTGCCAGGAAGTGAGTTCCTTACCTCTTATCTGCTCAGGGGAGAATATAAACAAAGCATGCTGAGTGATGAATGGCTGCAGGGGTGAGAGGGAGAGGGGTGAGCTGAGGAAGAAGGGAGCGTCTCTAAAGTTTACTCAAATAATAACATTACAACAGTGGATTCTCTATACAGCAGACAGACTCATACACTGCACTTTCTCCCCAGCCCCTTGCAAGCTCCTTCATGTTCACTGTCATCAGATAAGCATATTGCAAACACGCAAGGGCGGCCAGATCAGCTCCCTGTCAGCTTCTGTTCGTGTCTAATGTAAACTTTCAGGAAACGAAGGGGGATTGAGAAATGCTGTAGCTCTCACAAGCTTCACTTTTTGTAATCACATATATTTAGAAAAGTGATTAAACATTTATTTTGGAGGATCCCACATCAACATTAAACGTGGCAAAACCCCTTTAACCTCCTAAGTCCATTTTTAGTTTTTTGTTTCTGATTATCATCCTCGCCCTTCAACGCCATAATTTTTTTACTTTTTGCTCTACAATGTTGTATGAGGGCTGTCAGGATGTACAGATGGGCTAAGTATGAAGCAGTATATAGGGCCATCCAGTAGATATGTATGCTTTTAATTTTATATAGAGAAACACAAGGTTTTTTCTCTTCTAATACAGTGTCTTACATAGAAACCACATGACGGCATACTAGGTTAGAGAACTGTAGGCCATTCCTATGATGCCATGTGCATGAGGCCGGAGAAACAGAGCAACGCTATCTCTATCATTAACTCTGTACAGTCATAGATCAGATAACCTAGCTTGGTGCAATAGGAAAAAAAAACACAACTGCTCCATTTTTATTTTGGATTTCTCTTATAAATTACATGTTATATTTCTTCTACAGGTCACTACAATGAATTTGTTTGTATTTGTATTTGCAGCTCCATTGTCTGAAGTCAATAATTGTTTTTTTTTTCTGTCTATGGACGTGTGCAAGGGCTTTCTTCTTGTGGATTGAAGTGTGTTTTTCATTTGCACCATCTTTGAATACCTGTTAATGTTCGACCCCTTTTTATTGGAATTTCGGGCAGGCATAACAAACAAATAAAAAAAAAAGCACAAAATGTTGGAGCTGCATATTACTTTTTAAGACATTCACTGTACAGGGGTAAATAAGGTTACGTTTCAATAGATCAGACTTTTACAAATGTGGTGATACCAATTAGGTCTAATTTTTTATGTTTCTTTTTTTTAAATGGGAGAAAAGGTGTGATTAACTTTTAATATATATATTTTTTAAAATTTGTTTTACCTGTACTTTTAGGGTAAGTTCACACAGCTTATTTTGGGATGCATTTCGCTACGTATTGAGAGCATACTGCGCTCTAATATGAGCGAAAAGCGCCCCAATCATTACGGTAATCCACAGTTCTCATAGAGAACTATGGATTACGCCTCCTCTCCCCGCGTATACAATACTATCGTATGGTACGCGCGGGGAGATAATTGACGTGTAATTTATTCACGGGTGCTTAAGCGCCACGAGTAATGACAGTCTATGGGCCCGTGGGCTGCTGCTCCCCTCCCCCACGCCGCAGGAGTACGCGCCGATTGGCACAAGCTCCCGAACACCCAGCATAATTGCGGGGCCGTACTGTACGGCCCGCAGTTAAGCCGTGTGAACATAACCTTAGTCCGCCTAGGGTACTTGACCAGTCAAAGACATTATCACTTGTACACTTGTAAGGATATGCTAAGGAGGTGCACAGGAGGCGATAGATGGTGACTATTCCTTACATACACATTATACATTTAATATACAGTACACACCACATACATTAAATACACATATACAACACTTATTCATAGCTAGTGGTTGGCATTCCCCTCCTGGATAACTGCCTAGATGCTAGTTGTATTAACCGCAGCACCTAAGTAGTTAAACAGTCAGGGTTGCTAGTTGTCACCGGTCCAGGACACTGAAGGTAGGTGCTGACGGTAACTAACAGCCAGTAGCCACAATGTCTGGAGTAAGCTCAGCTCCTGACCCATCTCCATACTCATCTCCCCTTCTAAACAGACCCTAGGCGGTCACCTACCTCTACCCATCTGTCATCCAGGCCCTAATTAAAGGGGTTGTCCTATCTTGCTATTTCTGGTATACAGTTGTAGTCAGAGTTCTAACAGAAATGAATGGAGAGAACTGTGCAATCATGGCCATCTTCCCGTTCTCTGACATTGAACTATGGGCTGGCCTCAAATCTGTTTGATGCCTTTCATGCCTTTGGCCTCAAACTTGAGTTAATAAGATGGGAGATTTGGAGCTCAGTAAAACATATAACCCTATGAACAGTCATACATTTATCCAAATAGACTCACAATATTTAAAACAAACAAGGAGTTGCATTTGATGGAAAAGATATAAAATACATTACATTTGGTATAGGTACCATCTCCAAATAAAACATGCATGGCCTGCAAATGTGTAGAGTGACAATATCTGCGTGACAACAGGCGTCGGTGGATCTTCCTCAGGGGAAATTACTCCTTGGCCTCCATATGCATGGCACAATGAGCTCATTTCAAAGAATGGAAAATAACATTCTAAAACAGCCCTGACTTTACACAAACCGAGAATAAACTGCAAGACTGTGACTGCTGAGCGAGTCGCTAACACGGCATTATGGAAGCAATCATCTGCCTTCCCAGCTAATATTTGTCTTCGACAGCCTCGATGTGCACGGAGCGCTCTGTAAAATGCCATTAGGTTGGCTGATTTGTGTTTCACGCAGCGTATCAGATGCCGAACATTTTATTATTTTCTCATCGTAATGAAGCAGGATAGAAAGGAAAAAACACAAATAGATGATTTTGTTTGTATTTCATTACCATTTAGATTGATATGCAGGATACATATTCATACGGCAAAAAAAAACTTCTTAGAGTAGCCTCCATCATTTCCGTCAACTATTAGGACACACAGTACAAAGTTTGCATCCAGGGGTATTATTATTGCTATTTATATTAGTACAGCAAAATTCTCTTACTACAGAATCCAAAATTTTCTGCAATTTGGAACCTGACCTTAGGAAAAAATAGAGCCTAGAACAAATTGAGAGGAACTTTTTATATAAAATTTTGTACTTTATGTTGGTAGGGAAAGGTAGCATCCTTCTCACCTTGCTGCAGCGTGATGTTTCTTCAAAAACTTCTGCAGTTCCTAAAAAGTCCTTTTAGGCTGGGTTCACACCTTATTATTCTCTACATTGGAGGTATCCAATGGGATACCATGAAAATTTGTACGACGGATATACTGCAACGAAAACATGGCCGACCCATAGACATTGATAGATGGTTGCTCTATTTCCTGGCGGCATACACTTGATGTGCGGGACATAGAAGCATGGTAGACCACATGTCCCGCACAGAAAGCATTGTTTGTTTGACAAATAGGGCTGCATTTGCTCTACTGATATCTATGGGTCAGCCTAGGCTACGTTGCAGTATTCGTTGGGGAATATTATCTCAGATTATCCTGACGTTTACCTCGGATGTAGCGCATAACAAAGTGTTAACCCAACTTTATTCTAGAAGGCTGATGGGAAATGAGCTAAGACTTTTGTAGCAACACCTGTTAGATGAGCTACAAGAGTCCTAGCTCATTTCCCATGCACCCTTTAGAATATATTTAAATGTCAGTGGAGTGCCTAATGGCGTATAAGTCTCCACACACGTAAATAGGGTGTCTCCCTAATGAGGAACCTTATCCCTTTTGACCCAACCTTACTGTGCTGCCATAAATCAAAGACAGATAGGGGGTTATACACTATTATACACTATGTAAGATAGCTTTGCTATAAGGGGATTGTCCAGGATCTATTTTCTGGTCCCTGTTAACACTGACATGGGACTTCTCTTACAAATCCACGCTATCAGCCCTATGTCTTCTACACAGTCCGGTCATATTATTATACCCATCAGCTTATATCCAGTGTAACCATCGTGTGAAGCATGGACAGCAGCTTGACGGGCTGGAAGGGACTCAATAAAGTCCTGGTAGGTTGTCACAGGTTTCTGTACCCATACTGCTTGCATCGCACAGCTGCTGGAGGATCCATAGCACTACCATCGAGGTGGACATACAGATGTTCAAATGTGTTCGAGTCTAGGAATTAGGAGGCCAGGGAAGTACTTGGAGGTCTCGGTCATATTCTTCTAACCAGTATCAGACATTTGTAGCCGATTGACAGACTGAATTGTCTTCTTGGAAGATCTGCCACAGGAAAGACAATTAGCATGTATGGGTGTACATGACCTCCAAGGATGAATACCTGCCCAAATCAGTAGACTATAATGCTGCCCAGACCATAATGCTGCCACCACCTTGTGTTTTTTCAGCAATGGTTGCAGGGTGCTTGTTCTGTGATATTTTTCATCTGTTTGATGAAGCGGAAAAAGGGACTAATCAGAGAAGACAACCCTTTGCCAATCAGTGGAGGTCTAGTTCTGATACTTATGAGAAAATTGAAAACTTTTCTACCAAATCAACTTGGTTTCCAGAGGTGCAGATACATTCATCTGCTCTGCAGCCCAATACGCAGTAAAAAGGTTGACTAAACTGTTGTCCAGCTGTCCCACTGTAGTGTGTCGGTCCACCCTCACGTACCCTCGTTGATCACGTTCACCCCTCATATCAATTATACATGGTGGTTAATTTCCATTTGCAATGGTGCCATTTGACCACTAACAATCCATTTTTGCAACTCTGATAAATTGGTCCACCAGAATGAGAACCGCTCTATGTAAAACGTAAGCCTCATTCTATGAATTCAGAGTTCCCAAATGGGATAAATGAAAATGGGGTTTCTTAGCTTAGTAGTTTTTGCCTCCTTACATTTCAACAGTCGTAACTTTTTTACCTTTTAAGTCACACAATTGTATGAGGACTTGTTTTTGGGGAGAAGTTGTATTTTTGGGGGACATAGTTTATGTTTTCAAATAAAGTACTGCGATTTTTTTTTTTTAATTTTCTTTGGTTTTTTTAAATTACTTTTTATACCATTCACTAAACACCCTAATTTTTTTGTGTGTGTGTAATGTATGCACAATAACTTTTTTATTAAATACTTTTTTATTTTATTTACACTTCAAGTTTTTTTTAATCCCATTAAGGAATAACTAGTTAACACTTTTTTTTTTAGCATATTCATGTATGCTAATACATTACAATATATGTCAGATAGACACAGACAGCAGTCAGGGCAGCACACAGTGTGCCCTGACTGCAGTCTTGTTATACAGACAGCCCTGGGGCTACTCTAGGTCCCCAGGGCTGATTGTACAGATGTTCCCAGGGCTCCATCGGGTCACTGGGAGTCCCGATCACCCGAAGGAGCACAGAAATGCCCTTTGATTATGCTGTGGATATGGACCGAGGCAATCAAAGGGTGAAGCGCCGGGGATTGGAGGTTTACTCCACTTTCCGGAGCTTACAGAGACCGCTCTAGGAATGGAGTTGTTAAGTACAGCTCTGTTCTTAGTGCAGCTGCAGCACTGGGAGCCGCAAAATCCCTCTATCTGCAGCGACGTCTCTAGACGACCTGCAAAAGATGGTTGGTGGTCGTTAAAGGGTTAAGCGACTTGACAGCATGTATGATATAGCAGTAGGGTTATATTTACACTGCATATTTCTTCGGCTCAAAAATACACTGTGTAATTCACGGCAGAAATATTTTATTTTGTGTGTGTGTTTTTTGTTATTTTGCTCTACATATTGTGCCCCCCAAAAGGTCAGAAAAAGAACATTGGGGGATATTTTCATATCACTTTCTTTCTTCTTTTTTTTTACTTATTTTCTCTGTAACTGAGGCTGGTATATTAGTCTCAGTTCCAGGAGAAATGCATCCCCTGCACTGACTGCAGTGCTGATCTGGGTCTGATAAGATCAAGCCGCTTAGGCAGTCATCGAGCCTCGGAGATCAAGTGACCACAGGTCCGGGAGGCAGGAAGAACAGCACTGTATACACAGCGATCGAGAAGCAGGGATGGTAATATACCATCCTTAGGGTATGTACGCGCGGGGAGATAAGTGACATGTCAATTACTTGCGGCGAATACGGCCCCCCACGCCACTGGAGTGCGCGCTGAGTAGCGCGAGCTCCCGAAAGACAAGATGTACTACGGCACATACTGTACACGTCGCAATACATCATGTGAGCATACCCGTAACTTTTCAGTGGAGAGCCAGCTATCGCGGATAGACAGCTCTCAACTCACACAGCTGTACAATTAGTTCCAGAATGTCTGTGCAGAGATAAACTGCCAATGACCACTGACTAGAAAGGTAGTAGTTAAAGGGGTTGTCTCAATACAGACATTGACAGCATATCCCTGGGATATACCAGCAATATCTGTAGTGAAACAATCCCTTTAAGTTCATCCAGAGAATGTGCATTGTTGAGGTATACTTTCTGTTTTAAATTTCGCATAGATAAAAATTGCATGTGGACAAGTCTGGGGAATGTGGCGGCCATTACCTTGAGCTCACAGTTCGCTCCTCCATCAACAATTCCTGAAAGTAAGGTACTACTGCCTCCTCTAGAGAGTATGACACCAGTATTGAAGTTAGCCTACTTTTCCACAGGCCACCCTATATTACAAGTGATAGATTTCTGTAGAAAGGTCATTGATCCAGGGATTTATTCTGATTGGCAGATTGGAGTCGGGAAGGAATATTTTTCCCTAAAATGAGGACAATTGGCTTCTACCTCATGGGGGTTTTTTACTTCCTCTGGATCAACACCTTAGCACAACAGGCTGAACTGGATGGACGTCTTGTCTTTTTTTTGGCCTTACAAACTATGTAACTATACTGTGCAGCTGATGTTCCTCTGGCTCTAGTCTTCCGAGCATTGTATAAGCCCTCTCACTCTTTAACTACTGACAATGAAGTACCAGAATAAAGTAAACTGCAAAATCAAGTGTCGCCTCTGAACAGAGACCTCCGGACTTTACAGTATTCACAGTGAAAAATCGTTCACTTCACAGGGCGTACACCGCGCCGCATGAACCTCAGTCCATCCACAACTAAAGTGTAACTTTCATCAGATGATTTATGAAATGAAGCAGTCAATAAAAGCAATTCATCTGTGCCTATTGAGATGGCCAGACGCTCACATTTCCATTTAATGAGATTTGCTCATTATCTTACATTTTGCATTTGCTAAAAGAAGACTCTGAATGGCGAGGGAAAAAAAAAATTAAAGGGGACATGTCAATGGAATAGCCACATTTCTAACCAGCATTATAGAGATCAGAGGCAATTAAAGGGATATGCTGGATCCAGAAAATAACCATTTACCAAAATCTTGCGCATCCACCCTTATAATTTTAAGAGCCTGCTTGTTTTTAAAAACAGGGGTCTTCATGATGTTCCTCTAGTGAATAAAAATCGGTCCCCATACAGGACCCTTACCAGAGCCCAGTGACTACATGTTAAACGATTGCTTGGCATCGAGATCGATCATATTTCGATAGCCCCCGGCCCCCCCTTTCGATAAGGGGTTTTTCGATAGTAAAGCATCTTTAGCGCGATGCCCTTTAAAAGCTATGGGAGAGAAAAAACACCCCTTCATTATTACACCCAAAAAAGGGCTGGAGAAGCGAAATTGACATCCCCCCAAATCAAATGGATACGTGAAAACATCTTGGGCAAACATTTTTGTTAAAAAGTCAAAAAAAAAAGTCCAGACCTTTTCACTATCCTGTCTTGTACCACAGCCTGACCCTTTAAAACCTGCATGCCCCAAAAATTAAAAAATGCCAAAGGGGCAGTATTTTTTTTAACCCCATCAGTTACTTGAACTGACTTTTAAAACCCGTCCTGGAACGCAGCAGAGCCCCAAACCCTTTCCCCCCCACTTTTAAAAAAGGGCCCGGAAAAGGATTTTTAAACCACCATTTTAGTTGAACGGACATTACTTACCTGTCCGGGGCCACAGCGACCCCCAAAAACCTGCATGACCCCCACATTTAAAAAAGTGCCGAAAAAGGAGTCTTTCAACCACCATTTTATTTTTCACTGGACATTGACTATACCTTCCTGGGCCCAGCATACCCCAAAACCCTGATGACCCCCACTTTTAAAAAATGCCGAAAAAGGGCCCCTTTCAACCACCCCATTTTAGTTAAACTGGACATTGACATACCGTCCTGGGCCACAGCATAGCCCCAAACCTGCATGCCCCCCACTTTAAAAAAAGTGCCGGAAAAAAAGAGTTTTTCAACCACCAATTTTTATTTCACGGGAAAATGACTATCCCTTTTTCCTGGGCCACGCATGAGCCCCAAACCTCATGACCCCCACATTTAAAAAGTGCCGGAAAAAGGGTCTTTCAACCACCATTTTATTTCACTGGACATTGACTATACCTGCCTGGGCCACACATACCCCCAAACCTGCATCCCCCCACTTTTAAAAAATGCCGGAAAAAGGAGTCTTTTCAACCACCATTTTATTAAGGACTTTGAATACCGCCCTTTGGGCCAAAAGCAGACCCCAAACCCAACCCCCACTTTTAAAAAGTCCCGGGAAAAAGGGATTTTTTTAAACCCACCATTTATTTTCACGGGACATTACTATACCTGTCCGGGGCCACGCATAGCCCCAAACCTCATAACCTCCACATTTTAAAAAGTGGGGGAAAAAGGAGTCTTTCAACCACCATTTTATTGAACTGGACATTGACTTACCTTCCGGGCCACAGCAGAGCCCCAAACCTGATGACCCCCACATTTAAAAAGTGCCGAAAAAAGGAGCTTTCAACCACCTTTTTATTTCACTGACATTGACTATACCTGTCCTGGCCACAACATGCCCCCAGGGCCGAGTTACAGTGGTGGGGTGAAAGCCCACGGCGCCGCATCTATTAACACCAGGTTAAAATCCCTGAGACGCAGAAACGAAAACTGTCGTGTAAAGCAGAGTGGCGGAAGCGGAAAGTGGAGAACCCCACCTTCCTCTGTACAATCAATACCTGGAGTGTTGCCCCTCCGTATGAGTGGGACCAATTGACTTCACTTGGAAAATGGTGGTTAACGCCCCTTTTTACACCCAGGTGCCCTTTTTTTTGGCTTTCTTTTCTCATTTACTCAACGTGCTGGGGGAAAGGTCTCTGTATTTTTCTCTGTCCTGCTCCATACTCCTGTCCTCTGAATAACCTCATCTGGTCAATTTTTTCCTGTACCTCCCTTGTACAATTCAGGGGAATTTTTTTTAACACTATTTTTACAAAAAGTTTTTTAGACTTTAATTCTAGAAAACACATTTTTAAAATGGGATAATCCCACCATGTCTTTGTTTCTCTTTTTTCATTGTTTTAAAATGGTTGTCTCAATACGGGGATTGATAGCTATGTTAAAGATCTTGCAAAAACAAGTCTTTTTTCAAATGGGGGTCCTTAACATTTCCCCCTATTCCTGTTTCGACGCACCATCACCCTTTTTAGCCA
The DNA here is from genome assembly GCA_025379985.1 of Phyllomedusa bahiana. Taxonomy (NCBI): domain Eukaryota; kingdom Metazoa; phylum Chordata; class Amphibia; order Anura; family Hylidae; genus Phyllomedusa; species Phyllomedusa bahiana. Next base: position 133,738 of record JAODAL010005410.1, on the reverse strand, counting down.
CTCTTGAAAAATTTAAGAAAAAAAGCGGTTAGAAACAACATTTTTTAAATAGGACCTGTATAACTGCATGTCACAGCAAAATGCCCCCAAAAATTCAAAGCATACCCTTGACCACTTTGGTAATTTGTGAAGAACAAATGTCTTTAGAAACAAATTTTTTAAAATAGGACCTTAGTATACTGCATGTCACAGCAAAATCCCCCCAAAAAATTCAAAGAATACCCTTGAGCCACTTTGGAAAAATTTGAAGAAAAATGCTTTTAAAACAACTTTTTTTATAATAGACCTGTATATTGCGCATTTCAAACAGCATACCAAAAAAATTAAAAAAAATGATTTCTTAGCCACTGTTAAAAATTGTGGGGGGGGAAATGCCCATTTAAACCACTTTTCTGTTACAAAGGACCATGATTTTGCTGTATCTCACAGCACTGACCCCAAAAAATTTAAATAGACTTCTCAGCCACTATTAAAAATTTGGGGGGAAAGGGAAAAAATCCCACTTAGAAGCCACATTCGTTCCAAAGGACCATAATTATAGCTTATTCACGCAACATGACCCCAAAAAAATAAAAATATGACTTCTCACCACTATTAAAAATGTGAGGAGAAAGCCACTTAAAGCACATTTCTGTTCCAAAGACCATTTTATTGCTGTCCTCACCAACATGCCCTCAAAACATTGACAAGCGAAAACTTCTTAAGAAAAGTGGTAAAGGGAATACGGTGTTGTCATAAACCCTTTCCCGTCTTTTACAGTCTTTTCACAGCAAAACCAGCAAAATAACTGTTGGGGAAAAGAGAATAAAAATTGCAGAAAAATATCATTTTAAAAAAAATTTTCAAGAGACCTTTTTATGTTTGAAAAGGAATGTGAAGTGACTGGCAACTAATGGGTACCTCGGAAATTTGGGGCCCAACATCATCAGAGATCCTGCCATTCATCTTAAAATCAAACATCCACATTACGTGGAAAGCCGGATGCTTTTTTTTTAAAAGCTCCCCCACTTGCGAAGGTCAGCTCAATATACGCGGCTGTGGGGGGACAACACCTCTTTGGGACAGCCAGCCGGCCATTCGCCCATTTTTGGATACCCAGAAGTTATTGGGTCCGGGAACACATGCAAAAACATCGGTTTGAGACGAGAATCGGCACCATGATCTTAACTGACCTGGTTTTGGGATTGTGCCCTGCATTGCATCTTTGGGAGGGTAACAAAGATTGCCAGATCACCCTTTAGCTTCTGCCACCTTTGCCTGCGCGCCGTACGCCTATTTGCACTCACTGCTGTCACGTCGCTGAGTTTTCCCACCGTATTTTTGGGGGAACTAAGCAGACGCAACAGATTCCCATTTTGATCAATCAGAAAGGGTCCCACCCCTGCTTTTTAACCTCTATTTGGGGGGGTGAAAGAAAGTGCTGATTTTTTTTTTTGTACCGGGGATCCAGGAGGGGGGCCACCCAAAAACTGTTTTCATTTTGATAGCCTAATCGGGGGCGTTTGGAGGAAAATGGAGCACCCAAGCACTCAGTGAAAGGACCCCTTGATTTCCCAAGCCTCTGGGTCGGGGGGCACTAGCAAACGATTTTCCTCACTTCCCCTCCGCCTCAAATTCGCCCAACCTCTTTCCAAGGGGGACTGGGAACTCGGTGTCTAGAAACCTCCTCCTCCCCTCCGCTCCTCCGGCACAGTTTAACACACCCACTTGCCTGAATGATCACCCTAGAGCTGATGCGCCACCTTGCACCACTACCCCCCAACCACTGCCTAATGAAGACCGATGAATTGTGAAACGTCGGGGCCCTTTTGGATTTACGGGGGAAAAGGGTCCCGTGTCCGCACCTTGCCTCTCCTCCTCCGTCGCTGGCGGACCTTTGTTTTAGAGTGTCCAACGATCGTTCCAGAACTGAGGACACCACAAGCCATCTGACAAGGGCATTGTCCGCACTGACCCTTTTGGGGGGCTTCCTTAAAACTGCAAATGGTGCAACTCTTTCACCTGCCTCCCTCCGGGGGGCAACACCCCGGGTCCTACCGCTGCTTTCAGCCATGTTCACTTCGAAATGCGAATGGCATTGCGCTGCTCCCAATCCTGGGCATGTGGAGGGTGGAATTCCCGTTTTGCCACGTCAACAATAACGGGTTTTACGGGAGGCCGAGCTGACGCTGCAACCAGCCCGCGGGGCGAACAGGGGGCGAAGGGGGAAGTGCAACTAGACCCCGAGCCTTCCTCAGCAGGCAGTCCCAACCCGGTAGCCTTTAGAAATTTCTGGACACAAGGTTCAGGGCATTGCCAGGCAAAGGGGTGTGCTCCAGCCTACCCATCTTTAAAGGGGGGCCAGCAATTTCCCCTTTTTTTTTGCACAACCTTCCTGGGACAAGGTTCTTTCACCCACCACGCCGGTCTCGTTGCGGAGAGCCGCCACAGCTCCGACCGTGTGTGGACGGCTCCAAGGGCAAAGTTAATTTCAAACACGGGCCGGGTCTCTGGGGACGTGATGCCACCAGAGGGCCTTGGGGGAAAGACCCCCGCACCATCCCTGCGGTTTTTGAAGAGCGTGCGCCGAGCCGAAGCCACCGTCACCCCCCAGACACCACCCCCCACCCAGTACTGTCACAGAGATATACGGGCCTTGGCCGGCTTTCTATCCAGTGTCGGGGGTGAGATGGGCTTTTCCCGGGCACAGAAGCAGACAACGCCTTAAATTTAGATGACGGCTTTTTTGGCAAAGAAACCTGCTCGGCTCTGGATTGGGGCAGACAGGGCCAAACGTGCGGAACCCATCTGGGTTTCCCCCAACGGGAAAAGGGACATTTCCCCGGCCAAAAACCTGGCAATGCCGACATTCAGGGTTTTGGCTTTGGGGGGGTTTGGGGTTAAAGGGTTTTTTTCCTCCCAAACCTGGGGGGACAAAGGCTGGCTGCAACTGGCCGCTGTACGGGGGTGCAGGTCGCAACTGGCGGGAAGGGGAAAAGGGGTAGGATGGGTCTCTGGTGGGGGGGGGTGGTATGGGGGGGGGGGGGGGTGGATTTTGGGGGGAAGCGGGGGCTGATCCCTGATCATGCTCGAAACATGGCACGAGGAAAAGCTTGGGGGTGGCGGGGGGAAGGCGGGGACAAAAGGGGGTACAGTGGTTTAGGCCCGGGGCGGTCTGGCCTTTTTTGGCCAAGTGTTCCCCTCCATTTTAAATCATGTTCGCTGCATGTGACTGACTGTTTTTGGGGTTAACCACAAAAGGGTTTTTGCCCCTATTTTGCGTTTACGGAAAGGCGGCATAGAAAAACGTGGGGGGGGAATCAAGGGTTGCTCAAAGAAGGCCCAGGCTTTAGAGGTCCTGGACCTTTTTGACGGCATAAGCAGGAGCGGGGGGTGGGGCCCGCCGGGCTGGGGGAATCATATCGCGACTTTTTGCGACCGCCCCTCCCTTTTTGTGGGGGGGACCCCTATTGACACTAACCCCATCGTCTTTCCCCTCGCCACTGATGAAGCGCTCGCAACAAATTTTGCGGAAAAGACCAGGATGGGTCCCCCAATGTTCATCACATCATCACAACACAGGGACTTGGGCGTCCGACTTTCTGCATCCAAAAACTCGGGGTACAAGCAAGGGCACCCGCAAGGCGTTGCCACCCGCCCGGATTTTTGCCCATTGACCGCTTCCCTTTACCTCCTCGATGGCATCATAATGGGCGTCAGACAGACAAATCACCTCTTTTATCTTTTTAACATGCCTTCGACCCCAACCGCATTTTTTTCACAAAGAGGGCTTCAGACAATGGGTTACCCCACAGGGGGTACACGAGTTGACATTTTGGGGTGCTTCATTTGACGGATGCTGATGATGCTTGATGAGACATTTGGGGCCGGACTGCGAGGGCGAGGGGGGTAAGACTGCAATGCAGGTTGCATTAACCACTGAAGGACAGATTGGCGACGATGTTCGTTATTAGATTCACAGGGCCCTACCCCCCGATGACAGGCCTGACTCCCCCGCAACGACGATCCCCTGGCACGTGTTGCGCCCACTGGGGGAGCACCTCTCTCGTCCTTACCTCCCTGTGCTACCCCCCTCTTTTCTCCTTTTCCACCTGCATTTCGCTCCATGTTCAGAAAAAATTAAAATTTGAGAAGATGGAAAAGTTTTTTGAAAGTCTTTTTAAAAACGGGAAATCCAAACTATTCTCAATCCCTCTAATCAAAACAAAATTGCTGGATTTAAAAAATTTAAATGCAAGGGGTTTCATCAACAAATCTGGACTGGGCAAAAGTCCAAAAAAAAACGTTCTGTTTTTTTTTTGGGGATAATAAACGTTTTTTTTGCACCTTTCAATTCACCCTTTGGGGAATATAGAATTGCTGTTTTTAAAAATTACGAGAGCGCTCAATGAACAGTGGCGGGGGTGCAAAAGGCAAAAAAACACGTAATGTTATTTTTGATATAATAAACGGTATTTTTTGCACCCTTTTAATTCACCTGTGGTGAATATAGAATTTTCTGTTTTAAGATTACGAATGCTGGTCAATGAACATGCTGGGTGAGCCCAAAATCAAAAAAAACCCTAAATGTTAGTTTTGATATAATAAAAATATTTTTGCACCTTCAATTCACCTGTGGGGAATATAGAATTTCTGTTTTAAGATTTACGAATGCGCGTCAAAAACAGCGGGTGCCAAAATCAAAAAACACGTAACGTTATTTTTGATATAATAAACGGAATTTTTTTCACCTTTTAATTCACCTGTGGTAAATAGAATTGCTTTTTAAGATTTACGAATGCTGCGCGATGAACATGCTGGGTGCGCAAAAGTCAAAAAACACGTAACTGTAATTTTGATATAAAAACGGTATTTTTTGCACCTTTCAATTTACCTGTGGTAATATAAAAAATTTCGTTTTAAAAATTTACGTAAGCTGCTCAATGAACAGTGCGGGTGCGCAAAAGTCAAAAAACCGTAACGTTATGTTTTGATATAAAAACGAAATTTTTTTTTCACCCTTTTAATTCACCCTTTGGGGAAATAAAAATTTCTGTTTTAAGTTTACGTTTAAACGCTCAAAAGAAAGTGCTGGGGGCCAAAAGTCAAAAAACCCTAACTGTTTTTTTGATATAATAAACTGTATTTTTGCACCTTTTTAATTTACCTGTGGGGAATTAAAAAATTGCGTTTTTTTAAAATTTACTAGATGCTCGCAATAAAGTGCGGGTGCGCAAAATCAAAAACACGAACTGTTATTTTATATAATAAACGTATTTTTTGCACCTTTCAATTCACCTGTGGAATATAGAATTGCTGTTTTAAGATTTACGTAAAGCTGCCAATGAAAATGCGGGTGCCAAAATCAAAAAACACTAACGTTTTGTTTTTATATAATAAACGTATTTTTTTTCACCTTCAATTCACCTGTGGTGAATATAGAATTGCGTTTTTAAGATTTACTAATGCTGCTCAATGAACAGTGCTGGGGGCGCAAAATCAAAAAACACTAACTGTTTTTGTTTGGGTAAAAAACGGGATTTTTGCAAACCTTTTAATTCCCTGTGGGGAATATAAATTTTCTGTTTTAAGATTTACTAGATGCTGCGTCAATAACAGGCGGGTGCGCAAAAGTCAAAAAAAACTAACTTATGTTTTATATATAAACGGGATTTTTTGCACCTTTCAATTTCCCCGGGGAATATAGAATTTCGTTTAAATTTAAAGTAATTTGCGCAATGAACTGCTGGTCCAAAACAAAAAACCGTAACTTTTTTTTTGATATAAAAACGGGATTTTTTGCACCCTTTCAATCACCTTGGGGAATATAGAAAATTTCTGTTTTAAGATTACGTAGATGCTGCCAATGAAAAATGCTGGGGGCGCAAAAGCAAAAAACACTAACTGTTATTTTGATATAATAAAAGGTAATTTTTGCAAAAAACAACCTGTGCTGACTACAAATTGCGGGATTGTAATTTAAGTGCAAGGTGGATATATCAACAGCACAGGGGGTAATGGGTAAAATTGAACACCTATCTGAAATGTATACTGATAATAAAAGTGGAGTTTTCAGCTAACAAAGAGACCTGCAGTTACTAGAAATTATGTTTATCCAATATAAGTTCAGGCTGCCCAATATCCAGGAAATATTTCAATAGCAAACTGTTAATAATAAAGATATTCCACCACAATGTCTACACTAAGTCTTGGTGAACTTTATCCAGTTTTTCTTTATAGATAGAGCTTGTCGTGTTTGCCCGCGTGACCCCCCCCCCCCCGCTCCCCACCGCCGTGACTTCACAGCGGTAGATGCTGCTTTAAAATTCTCTAGCTAACACATAAAATGGGTTTAAATCTCTAATCTAACTAAATTGGAAGGATCACAGCTAATAGTAGAGGTTTCTCTGTGCAGAAATAGACTAATTTCGCTGAGCTGTTTGGCCACAGGCAGAGCGCAGGTCCTATCCCTATGAGACGCTGAGAGACCTGAGGCTGAAACAGGAAACGCTGTTCTATGTAAAACGAGGTCATGTGATTTTTCCAGCCAATCGCAACCATACACATCCCAGTCATGACGTCGCACACACATCTCACCCTGCTCTATTCTGTAATCTCATTTGCTGGCCGCCAAAATTACAGGAAGCGCCGAAAAAGGCGCGATCTTAATAGATGATGCACAGATTTTAACCTTAATTATCGCATGATCTGGAAATTTCGATCACCATAAAAACCTTGCCGATTTCAACTTTGTCGATAAAAATCGCTCAACACTAGTGACTACAAACAGTTTCTGTCACTCTGGAGGACCTAGGTGGTCTTGCAATACAAGGACAACTTTCATTTCAATGGGCACTGTTTAATCTTAAAAAGGGGTTTTCCCATCTCAGACATTTATGACATCAAAAGGCAAGGTGGCCATCAGGAATTTCCGAGGCCCCATACGGATAAAACATCTGGGCCCTCACCCATTACCAGTTCCAATCTTGCACCATATTAGAAGGTCCTCTTTTTTAATATGATCAGTCTTCCTAGTACGGCCCTGATGGCAGCCCTGTCAATAGGATGTTCTATACAGGTCTGATTAGTCCCAGAGGTGGGGATCCCAGATCCATCTCAAGAACGGGCTCCTGAATGTCTCTGTGCAAACCTGTCTTGGCACTCTCCATTATGTGTTATGGTAGTTTGAGTACATTCCCGCACACCCACTTGGCTTTACTCAGAACGGCCATTAAAACGAGTGGAGAGCGCTGCGCATCGGCCATTCCACACAGAAACTTTCGGGGTCAGGTTCTCAAGATTGGTGCAGGTCCCAGAGGTGAGGATCTCAGACCTATCTTGAGAACAGGCCTCCAAAAGTCTCTCTGAAGAACGAAAAACTGGTCAGATATGTGTAGCACTCTATTCTGTTTTATGGTGGTTCAAATACATTTGGACACACCCTAGATCTCCCATTGAAATGAACAGAGAGTGTTTTGCACATGCGGCCACTTTTCCATTCTGCACAGTGACTTTTGGGGGCCCGCTCTCAAGATAGAACCTGGAACCTACACCTACCATAAGAACAGGCTTCCAAAAGTCTCTGTGCAGAGCAGAAAGGTGGCCACATATGTATGGCACTCTCCAAGGTAGTCTGCATACATTCGAGCACACCCACCTGGCTTTACTCAGAACTCCCATTAAAAAGAACAGAGAGAGCCGTGCATGTTAAGCCACCTCTCCAATCTCCAATTTCAGGGGTCCGTTCTCAAGACAGGTGGTGGGAGGTGGAACCGGCATCTATCTGACATTTATAACATTTCCTATGGAGATGCCATTAATGTCTGAGATGGGAAAACCTCTTAAATGTTCTTAGTGTTTTCATTGTAGAGAAACTGAACACTTGCTACTCAGTGACCTTATAGATTTCAGCTAACCACCGAGGATCCCAGCAGCATGGGGTCACCTTATTATTGGGAGATTCCTCTATAAAAATGGCCTGTCATGCTAGTTTTCTACAGTATGTTAGTGCAAGAAAAATGCTTTGTCTAGGAGTTCATGCTGCTTATCTCAAAGAGAGCTATCTAGACTGGTTATATTGTTCTCAGCTTTGAGCAGTATTAAAGAGGTTGTGCTAGGTAAGACATTTATCACCCATCCTCAATGTCTGATCGCTGGCATTCCCACCACTGAGATCCCTATCGATCGCTAAAACGGGGACCTTCGTCTTTAAATGAAGCAGTGACTGAACTTGCACACTTCTAATCCATTCCAAGTCTAAAGGACCAATGGAGATAGCCGAGCACAGAGGTGTCTAGAAGCAACTTATCCCCCTTCTCCCTTATTTAGAATACATACACACTTGACCATAATGTTTGTGTATACGGGCAGAGGGATCTGCAGGAGTAGCTGTTGGCCAAACAAGTGTGCATTTGTGTCGGAAAAGAGCGGTCGGAACAGCTGTCAGCTGTTAAAGAAACACTTCAACCAGAAAGAGGTATTTTTCTTAAAATCAATATTCCTGTAACATATAGATTTTTTTAATTTTTGGCAATATTTTTTATTTCGGCAGTCCTTAGCAAATAACATTTCATAATATCTCGCTAGCCTAGTTATGTGTAAAGAGATACAACTCATCAATGGTACTGCAGACTAATCTCATTACAGATAATAGGTAATAACACAATGATTGATGTATTGTTCTCTGGACTGAACTAGATAAAGATTAAACTATAGAGCAGGGCAACGACAAGAGCAATACATAAAAAGATAATGGGTTCATCTTTTTCTGCAGTGGAAGGGTTTCTCCAGCTTTCTTCACACTTATGAGGTACTGCTGATAACACTTAGGGTATGTTCACACAATGTATTGCGGCACATACATTAGGCGCCGCAAGACATCGTTTGTTTCGGGAGCTCGCGCTGATCAGCACATACTCCCGGGGCACTGGGGGGGGGAGCCCCATGACGTCACTTATCTCCCCGCGCGTACAAGTTGATCGTATTGTACGCGAGGGGGAGGGGAAGAGAGATGTAATCCTTAGTTCTCTATGAGAGCTATGGATCACTGTAATTGCGGGGCGCAATGCGCCCCAAAATAAGCCATGTGAATATACCCTTACAAGCACCATCAGGCAATACTTACTGCCACTAGAAGAACTCATAGAGGGGAAGTCAGAGACACAAACCAAGTAGTCATGTACATAGGGAAGTTCTAAAATACATAGTTAAAAAAAAAAGTATAGAATACCCACCTCTAGATCTGTACATTTTTTCAACTTCAAAATGTTATTATTCACTGCCAACAAGCAGATATCTTGAAACTGGTGAGGAATGAAACTATAAAGTATAGGCAGTCCCCAACTTACAACGTTCTGACGTACATCTGTCCCCTAGTTACAAACGGAGACTTATCGGGCATGCTGGCACTTGTAGTTCCATGTTCCACAGCAGATAGTAGCTGTGGAACGACAAGTTACAGCATGCCACAGCAGCACTTGAGTTGAAAATAAGGTGAAGTCCCTATCCCATTCATAAATCGGGGACTGCCTGTACATGGCAAAGTTATAAAAAATTACTCCTCCACCCAATTCCTGTGAAAAACAACCCGGACACCACAAAACCCTCCGTACTGACAAACTGTCTGGAGATCAATGATCCAATACTGCAGCAGCGTACAGACCGGATCTGCTGAATGTCCTGAAACTCGTCTTCATCTCCTGTCATCTACAAACATTTCAGGAAAGTTCTGAGGCAGCTGATAAAATATACGGAGCTCATAAGTTTAAAGAAATTTATGAATGTAATAGAATTGTAGGGCAAATTGATTTCTAGCATTGTGGCCACAGGTCATCCTGCAGGAAGGATTATTATTTTACATTTTTATATCGCTATTTCCATTGTATGAAGTTGGATTATTACGGGGCTTAATGGACTGCCTGGCAGTGGAGATAAAAATGGAAAATGAAAGTATTTTTAGAACTTCCACTAATTGAAGGAAGCTGCACGGTATTAGAGCTATTGAGCACTGCAGCCCTAATGTTTCTACGTGTACAAAACCAGGGACTATGCTTTCTGTCAGGGCTCAGAAACATGGGGGTGCCATTTAAAACTCTACACGTTAAGCCCATTTCTGATCCGCATCCAAAGTTCTATTAGGAAACTCTGTCGCAGATTGCATCCAAAATGATGGAAAAATAGCGCAGGATGCAGAGCTATTTTATTCCTTGAAACCACTGACACCGCAACGGAAACCTGACAGACCTTATTGTAGTCAATGGGGTTCATCAGGAGCCGATTGTGTCTGTCGTTGAACCGGTCCAGTCACACTTATGTGATAGAGGTTCAGTTCGGACCCAGATGTAAACTGGGCCTTAAAGGGGCTGTCTCACTACAAAGATTAGCTTTGTAGGGGGCTCCCTCTGTCACCATCTGACTCCCGGCAGTGCAATCGCTGGTGCCGATTGCTTCCCTCATAACCTGGAAGCCTACCAAAGGTTGATGGCATGGTGATGACAGTTACAATGCCTAACAGTACAGACATGAACTGTTATGTATAAAAAGCAATCAACAGATAGCTGAAGTCAAGTCCCCTGTGGGGACAAGTGTACATAGTGTAAAAAGTAAAAAACAAGTAAAAAAAAAGTAAAACTTAAAAAAAAATAAATGTAAAAGGCAGTGTAGAATGCGCCAGAATGTATGAAGCTGTTCTTCTGCAGGTCATACATACAGGGCAGTGTAGAGCCAATACCACAAGTCTGGCTCAGGCACCACCTTTACCCTGGTCTGGCTGTTCTTCTGCAGGTCATACATACAGAGCAGTGTAGAGCCAATACCACAAGTCTGGCTCAGGCACCACCTTTACCCTGGTCTGGCTGTTCTTCTGCAGGTCATACATACAGGGCAGTGTAGAACCAATACCACAAGTCTGGCTCAGGCACCACCTTTACCCTGGTCTGTTCTTCTGCAGGTCATACATACAGGTGCAGTGTAGAGCCAATACCACAAGTCTGGCTCAGGCACCACCTTTACCCTGGTCTGGCTGTTCTTCTGCAGGTCATACACACAGGGCAGTGTAGAGCCAATACCACAAGTCTGGCTCAGGCACCACCTTTACCCTGGTCTGGCTGTTCTTCTGCAGGTCATACATACAGGGCAGTGTAAACCAATACCACAAGTCTGGATCAGGCACCACCTTTACCCTGGTCTGTTCTTCTGCAGGACATACATACAGGACAGTTTAGAACCAATACCACAAGTCTGGATCAGGCACCACCTTTACCCTGGTCTGGCTGTTCTAATTGTTCTGCCCCAAAGTTTGGCGTCAAATAATCATAAAAGTGTCTAATTCTATGGATGTGGTGCGACACCCCCAGAAAGCCCCAAATCTCTGCCACATTACAAAGAGTCGCTCCAGCGCTTATCGCGCCAAAGTTTGGAATGCAACTGTTCATACATCTATAGACCTTGTCTATTACAGATCTTTGACTCCAGATAACTGGCATAGCCCCGTTCTTACATGTCGCCCAAATTTGGTATCACTGCGTGCATAACGACTTAGTCATGTTATTTAACTCGCATTCAAATTGGGGGGAAAAAACGACATAAAACAAGAATTGTGATTTTTGTTCATCACGCTGCACATAAAATGGAATAAAAGGCGATCAAAAAACCAAATAAACCCCTAAGTGGTACCAATGAAAATGTCAATTCATCCAGAAAAAAAAGGCCCTTATACAGCTCTGTTTGCAGAAAAATAAATAAGTTATAGCCATCGTAAGATAGCGATACATACAGTATTTTTCGGACTATAAGACGTACCATTTTCCCCCAAATTTGAAGGGAAAACAGGGGTGCGTCTTATAGTCTAGATATACTCTCAGGCTGGCAGGAGACTGGAGTGCCGCGATGCTAAGGGAAGCCAGCGGCAGGGTTTAAAGGGTTAAACCCCGCCGCCAGCTTTCCGCAGCATCGTGGAACTCCAGTCTCCTGCCGCCCGAAAGCGTTCAATGTGGGCGACAAGTGCTCGCTGTGGGCCGCATGCGCTTGGTGGGTTGTGGGCATGCAGCGGCGACTGCTTGGTGCGGCCGGCGACCGAGCGTTGCGGGCGGAGGAGGCCACTTCGTGCGTGCGGCGGCGGGTGCTGCTAGCAGAAGGGATGGAGCCGGCTTCATCCCTGCTCTTAACACCTCCGCCTTCGCCTGCTGAATGAGGAGCACTGGTCCTCTGTCCGATCACCCCTCTGCAATTTAATTGGCAGGGTGTAATAGGTAATGAATGAAAATTCCTGTGTACAACAGTACTGCTGTATATACCACAAGGAAGTGTGCCCCCTAGTGGTCAAGTGCCCTAGTGGGACTGAGTATTAAAGTAAAAAAAAAAAAATATTAAAAGTTTAAATCACCCCCTTTTTGTCATTTTACAAATAATATAATAAAAAAAGTTACACATATTTGGTATTGTCGCATCCGCAAAAGTCTGATCTATTAAAATATAAAATAATTTATCCCGTACGCTGAACACCGTAGAAGAAAAAAAATTCCAAATGCCAAAAGTGTGGTTTTTTGGGCATTTAATATCTCAAAAAATTGGAATAAAAAGTGATCAAAAAGTCACATGTATCCCCCAAAAAAACTACACTTCAGCCCACACTTTTTGCTTCAAATTTTTCTCTTCCTATTTTCCCCCTCTAATACTTAGGTGCGTCTTATAGTCTGAAAAATATGGTAAATATTGACTTACAAAACAAAACCTTTATTTTTTTTTTAAGTGCTGCATATAAAAAAAACTATATAAATTGGGTATCACCATCATCGTATCGACCCACAGAGTAAAACTAATATATCATAAATGCTGTACAGTGAGTACTGTAAAAAATAAAAATAAAAAACAGTACCAGGATTGCAATATTTTCTTTATCCTGATTCACAAAAAACAGATTAAATGGCAATCAAAAAGTCATGTCCCGCCAAAAATGATACCAATAAAAACGTCCACTCATCCAGCAAAAAACAATCCTATACACAGTTCTGTACACAGAAAAATAAAAAAAGTTACGTCTCTCAGACTATGGCGATGCAAAAACGTGTTATCTTTTTTGAAAATGTTTTTGTTGTGTAAAAGCAGTAAAACATAAAAAATTTAAATTTGATATCGTTGTAAGCGTATCATCCAGCAGAGTAAAGTAAACTTGGCATTCATACTGCACGATGAACGCTGCAAAAAATAAAAAACACTAACAGGATTGCTGTATTTTATTCATCCCTCCTCCCTTGATAAAAAGCAGTCAAATAATACCAGTGAAAAGTCTACTCTTCCCGCAAAATACAAGCCCTTGCACATCTCCGTATACAGAAAAATAAAAAAGTTATTGTTGTCAGAATAAGATGGAAAAATAAACTTATTTTTTTACAAGCACATTTTTATAGTGTTCATGTAGTTAAGCATAAAAACTATATAACAGTGATATTGTTGTAATTGCACCGACTTGCATAGCAAAGTTATCTGTCAGTTATACCACATGGTGAACACTGTAAGACGAACCCTAAAAAATGGAAGCAGAATCGCTGTTTTTTTTTTTGCCATTTTCATGGCCCAATGCTGCAAAAACTGTGGAACACCTGTGCATCCAAAATGCACAATACACCCCTAGTTGAATTCCCTGACAGGGGGTTAGATCTAAAATGAGGTGACTTCTGGAAGGTATCACCTGTTCTGCTACTTTGGGGGCTTGCCAAAGGTGACATGGCATCCACCAAAATCTGCATTCCAAAAGCTAAATAGCGCTCCCATCCTTATCAACCACATATAGGGTATTGGCGAACTTGGAAGAAGTTGCGTAATACATTTTGTGGTGCTTTTTGTCTTGGATTCCTTGTAAAAATGAAACATTTCCTTTTAAATCTTTTTATTAAGCATTCCAGAACATGCAATAAGAATATGAATCACACAAGTGAAATTCACAGAGATACAATGTCCATCATGATATCCAGTCCATTGACAGCCTACGAGGATACATTCCGAAATGCAATGCTTTTCTTATTTTTCCCCCTTAAACCCCCAACATACAATTGTTAAATGTCTTTAGTAAGAAAACAAAAAATATTTTAAATAAAAACATACTTTTAAATAAGTATTGAGAACAAAAAGTGCAAAGATTGCGGTATGTGCATTCTGCATTACCAAATTTAAACAAACATAAGTTTAAACAAAACCCAAACCCTGGGCCTTAGTTTTTGCGATCTCGTGTCTGTTCCAGAGAACCGGACCCATGCCTCTTCCAACTGTCTAACCTATAGACCAGCTTTCTAAATGCACTTGAACCTGCTCTATGTTAGACCAGGATTTTCTTGGTATTATACTGACTCAGGCTATAAGCCATGTCTTTTTCCTCAACTCCTGTCTGCCGCCGTAAGGAAAAGGCCTAAGTCACAAAAACAGGAGGATTACACGTATCTTCAGGCCCAGGCAAAAGTAAAACATACATCAATACAACATACATCAATAAGTGCTCCGTTCCCCAAGTCCACCACCCCCCCCCCCCACCACCCTGACCCTGTAAGGCGGCCGATCAGCATGACTGTCGCTTTCTGCCACCAACATCTTGTTTTATTGTTTAAGACTGAATTCCCGGGCCCCCAGAAGCAAGCCAAAGGCAGAGCTGGATATTTTCGTCATTTGGGAAAGGTCAGTCACAACCCCTTCAAAATTTGGGTGGCTCTCCCATTAGTACCTGTTCCTGAAACCATGTGGTATGAGTGAAACACTCCCTAATGGCCCCCCTGTATTCTCTGCGGAAGTAAGGGGATAAAGCTGCCCCAGACCTGGAAAAATTTTTCGACATGTGTTTCCTTTTTGCCCGAGGCCTCTACCCAATCCATTTTCAAAAATTTTTAGGACAATTTATCAAAAAAACATCCAAAAGGGGGGTGGAGAGTCGTGTATCCACGTGTTCAAGATGGTTTTAAAAACGCCTGCCGCTGAAATCAAAATATAGAAGTTTTCTACTCCCCGGCTCACATGGGGTCAATTGAACATCTATATGGCCAAATATGGCCCATAGGGGATTGCTGGGAACATAATTTGTCAAGTGCGTTCTAGTAAACAATATCACCCGAGCCCAAAAGTCTTGTATCACTGGGCAACTCCATAGACAATGGAATATGTCTGCCTCCAGCGCCCCACATCGGAAGCAGCTACTGCTCTCGTAAATGCCCATTCGGTGGCCCCTAACTGGGGTAAATGTAACCCCTTTGATATAGCTGTAGAGACTTTCCTCCCAATACCTACTTGAGGCCAAAAAATTTACGGCTGTTAGCTAGTGCCTTGAGTAAGGCGTGGACCTCCAGGCTAGGATCATCTCCCACCCACCTTGTGAACGCCATCGTTGACTCCGAAAAATCAAGTGGTACATGCAGGATTTTATAGTAACGAGTAGTCAGGCCCCTTTCCGCGGTGCTCCTGAGCAAGAATTTGCGTAACACTGGACCCCATTCCTTCTGCGTAAAGTGTGGAATCAATGTCAAAACATAACTTCGAGCACTTAAGTAAGGGAAAAAGGAGACCCCCGCCTCGGGGAACCTGGCTCTTAGTTCTTCTAAGCAAAAAAATCCTATTGTTTTAGTGTCTATTAGATCATGAACTGACCAATATCCCCTCTTTCTCCCACATGTAGAAATCTTTATGTGGAGCCCCGTGTTGAAAGTCCGGGTTACCTACAAAAGTGCGAAACATGGAGGCGTGTGGAGCAAGGGCCCAGCAGTCCCCTCAATTTTTGCCACCCCCCAGTGGAAAATACCAGTGGATTAATCGAATCAATTCTGGGATTTGATGTAAAGGCAAGTGCAGAAGATTTGCTTTGCCGGGTCTTCCTACAAATAATTGCTCCATCTTTGTGTCCGGTTATTGATGTGTTCTGAAACCAGTCCACTGCCGGACGGATCAGCGCAGCCACATTGTATGTCGAATATTCGGGAAGTTAATACCTCCATTGTCCCTGAGCTGCTGCAAAACTACCAGCGGAATCCGAGGCCTTTTGCCACCCCAAATGAAGCGGCGAAAAAGCTTATTTATACGTATCTCATCCTTGCGTCTGATATAAAGTGGAGAGAGTGTAGGAGGGACAGTAATTTGGGAACTCTATTAATTTGAAAGATTTCCCCTGCCCACGTAGGACAGCGGAGCTTCCGCCATGCATGCAATCTTGCTTCCATCGAAGCTAAATAAGGGGTGATATTGTGTTTTTATAAACTGGAAGAAGTCTCGGGTATTGTTACTCCTAAGTGGCATCTTATTAGTGCACCAATTAAATGGATAGAGTGGTCCCATGCAGGTTTTGCTGGTCCTTTAAAATATCATTGCGCTTGTTTTATCAAAATTGATGTGATTTCCCGAAAGAGACCCCGCCTCCCGCAGCGTCTGCAACACCCTCTGTAGGTTGTGTCGCGGATTTTTTAAAATCACCAGTACGTCATCTGCAAACGCCACTATGTCCACGATCGAGGAAGCCTCCAGATCTCCATCCGCGGCACGGTTTGGCTTTAGGCAATACAACAACGGGTCTATCGCAAGATCAAAGAGCAAAAGGAGATAGTGGGCAAACCCTGTCTGGTGCCTCTAACATATCTATAGGAGGAGTGAGAGCCCATTAATTAAAGATTAGTAGATGACCCCTTTTTGATGTAAGAAACAAAATTTAGAAATGTAGGGCCAAAGTTCCTCCTTGACAGGGTGGCGGACAAGAAAAGGCCACGAAACCCTGTCGAATGCCTTTTTCAGCAATCTAGACTCAGAAGCATCAGAATGTCGGGAAGGCTCCGAAGCCCTCACCGTCGCCCCCACCACGCCCGAATGTTTTTTACTGCCTGGCGTCCCTGTATAAAACCCCTCTGGGCAGGGTGCACTATGTGAGGAAGAAAGGTTTGAAGTCGAGTCGCTAAGATTTTGGTTAAAAATTTATAATCACAGTTGAGCAAAGCTATTGGTGATTTTTTAAACCCTTTTTTGGTCCTTGCCTGGTTTTGGGAGCAAAATAGTGCATGACTCTGAAATAGCTCCATCGCTCTCTGATCCCGATACACTGGGTTATAGAGGCTAGTCAGTACTGGTGTGATTTCTACTGCCAAAAGCTTATGATATTCATTGCCATAGCCATCCGGCCCAGGCGACTTCCCATTGGCTGAGGATGCTATGGCCGTCTTCACCTCCTCCTCTGTAAAATGAAACATTTCTAGCTAAAATGGCATTTTATTGGAAAAAATAATTTTTATTTATACAGCCTAACACTTAAAAAAATCTGTGAAAAACCTATGGGAACAATATACTCACTGTACCCCTGTATATTTTACTTAAAGGGTTTACTTTCTCAAATTAGGTCTTTTTAGGGGCATTTATTAAATTTTGGCACCTTAGGGAGTCCGCAAATGTGTATTGGCGCCTACAAATATCCTAATAAAAATAAGAACCCAAAGGTCCAGTAGGTGCTCCTCCCACTCTGGGGCTTGTGGTTCAGACAAATAGCGCACTAGGGCCACATATGGGATATCTCTAAAAATGGCAGAATTGGAATCGATATTGAGTTGCGTTTCCCTGTTATCTTCTACTGTGTTCTAGTAAATAATGGATACAAATTGAAAATCTTTAAAAAGAAAAAAAGTGAAATTTCACCTCCACTTTGCTTTAATATCTGTGAAACCCCCAACGGGTTAAAGGGGTTGTTTCACTACAAGGATTGCTTTTTATGTTAAAGATCTTGCAAAAAAAAATCACTTTGAAATTTTTTTTCCTTTTAACAGTGTCCTACCTATCTGAGATATCCCCTTTTGTAGGGGCATCATCCCTCAGTCTCATATCAGCCCTGTTCAATCCCCTGATGGGCTCCATTGCGGGGTCGTTATAGCTACGACCTGGCTTCTACTGCAGCCTAGTAAAGCCATAAAACACACCCCAAATTCAATATAAAAACCAAGGAAACAGGACTAGGGAAGAATCAATGAAATGAGAAAACCCCCTTTAAATTAACTTCCCTAAACACTGTTTTAAATATTTAGGGGTGTTTTTTTTGAGAGGGAGTCATTTATTGGGTTATTTAACCCCGGCCCCTCAAAGCCATGTCAAACTGGGCGGGCCCCTTTAAAAAATCGTGTTGCAAATTTTCTTGAAATGCAAAAATTGAACTAAATTTGAAATTTTTTAATGCCCAAAAAAGATAAGAGGAAAATTTAAAAAATGATACCAATTACAAAACCCAAAATAAATCCCATTTAAATATTTTTTTTTTGGTGTAACTATTTCTTACACGCAGACTTTTTTTAAAAATTTAAAAAGGAAAATTTTTTAATTTTTTTCAGAACATTTGAGAATTTTTATAAATAAACAAGGGAAGAATGGGACCAAAATTTTAAATTTAAAAGCACAATGTTCACAAAAAACACCAAAAACACAGGGGATAGGTAAAAGTATTAAAAGGTTATTCCCACATGAAGTGACACATGTCAGATTTCAAAAATGGGTCTTTCGTTTAGTGAGGAAAGATTCAGCAGAAATATTTATTCATTTTAACCCTCTGCTCATAATGGGAGTCCAGCAGGCGGTCCTACTCAGTGATCGAGAGTTATCTTTCTTTGCACACTTACAATGTGAGAAGAGATAACAATCCGCAGCATTTGCCACAATTCACTTATTGACATATACCCCACACGGGGCCAGACAATACCCGAAAGAGTATAACAAGATATGTTTTTCTCAAAGTTGATCGTCTCGTTGCACTCATTTCAGAAAAGTACGGAAGAAAACTCTTCTTCGGATTTTTTGGGTATCAAAAAATTCAACCATTTTTATTTTAAGGTAGGGGATCCCCCCATGGGGTTGACCCAATGATGCCCCATTTTTATCCCCTGAGAACCCCTCGATCAGAGGGGGGAAAGAGTCGGGGTTTTAAAGGGGTTTTTTTGACTTTAAAGGAAAACGTGATAATTAAGGCGCATTTCTTTATCGTCAGTATTTTTTTCCTCACCTGAGAGAGTTTGTATATATAGGGTCAGACCGATGGCGGGCCCTCCCCTTTTGGGGAAGAACACTTTGTCTTATCTGTAGGTGTAATTATAGGGTAAGTAGGAGGGAAAAAAACTTTGAATTTTTTGTAACCCGGATTCCTTTCCCCAACGTTTGTTGGATAACCAATTTTTGACAAGTGAAATAATCTTGGGTAATATTTGTTTTTCTTTTTCCCCACTCTAATCTTTTGCCCCAAGTCCCTAAGCCCTAGGGGTTGGGGTTTATTTGAAAAAATTTGAGTTATTATTGTTTGAAAGTGTGGGATAGTTTCTTTTAAAATTTAAAATTGTATGTTTTTTTTTTGGGTTTAAAAATTTTTAAATTGTTTGTCTTAAAATTTTAATTTTTTTAAGAAAAAAGGCCCCTATTAAATTTTTAAACCTGTAAAAAGGGCCCTTATCACCCAACAACCCCAATCCTTTGGCCCTGTGTCAGAAAGGTGTAAAAAGGCGGAAAAGGAAAGAGAGAGGAGAAAAAAAAGGAGAGGAGAAAAAAAAAGGGGAAAGAAGGGAAAGAAGAGAAAGAGGAGAGAGAAAAAAAAAAGAAGCAAACAGAAAAGAAAGTGTAAAAAGAGGGAAAAGAAATGAAAAGGAAGGAAAAAAAAGGAGGGGGAAGAAAAAAAAGGGGGGAAAGGGGGGAGGGAGGGGGGAAGAGAAAGAGGAAGGACAAGAGTGGAAAAAAAATTGTGTGAGAGAGAGAGGAAAGAGAGAGGTAGAGAAAGAGAGAGAAAAGAAATAAAGTCAGAGAGGGAAGAAAAAGAAAGGGAGAGAAAGACAGAAAAGAAGAAAGAGAGGAAAAGAGAGGGAGTGAGAGAAAGAAAGAAAGGTGAGAGTGACAAAGAGAGAGGGAGACAAAGAGTGTGAGAGTGGAGAAAGAGGGACAACGAAAAAGTGAGATAGGAGAGAATGAAATAAAGAGAGAAAAAGAGAGTGAGAAAGAGAAGGAAACAGAGGGAGAGAGTGAAAGAGAGCAGAGAGAGATAAAGAGAGATTGCAGTCGACGTTTTCATTATTTGAAAAAAGCCCAGCTGATATGTTCAGAAAGGGTTAAATTCATGTGTGGTGCCACAACAAAGGCAAACAAGCAAACATGGGGAAGGTGGAGGCTGGTGGAACATAGAAGCCCCTGGAAGCCGAAAAAACTGAGTTGTCTAAAAAAACCAAACTTGTTGCTGATAGCAGGGGCTGACTGCATGCGGATGGATTACTGGGAGCTGTATGAATCTGTATGTAGGGAGCTTCCATTACCAGCAGCTGAAGGCTGAATTTCACCAGTGAACTGGTTGTGGGAAGGGAAGGAAATGATTGGATCCAGAGCTTGGTATGAAGCTAAGTTTCCACGAGTCGGAATTGCTACGTTTTTGCCGAAATTCTGACCAAACGGGACAACAAATCTGTATCAATTTTTTTTACATTTTATTGCAGATTTTAGTGCAGATTCTATAGTCTCCTTGCGATCTCCTGACGCTCCACTTCCTGGGTCTCCCGCCGGTTTACCAACCTTCACAACCAGGGCCGTTCTAGGGGGCGGGCTGGGGGCTGCACGACTGGCTCCGCTCCACCGAGGGGGGGCCAGCGAGCCGCTCGCCCCGCCCAGCTCTGGAGGTGCGCCCTGATCTCCGCGCGGCTGTTTTATATAACAGTCATTGCGAGCCAGAAACAGTGACTGGGTACAAGAAGGAAGGGGGACGGGATCGTTTCCCGTCCTGCCTCCTTCCTGTATGTATCGGAGCTCATTGACCGCCGCGATACATTACCACAGCGTCACTGGGGGCGCATGGCTTTCCACCGCGCCCCCTGTGTTGTCGACTCTCAATCGGCGCCTCAGCTCATGCGCCCGAGGAGATACTGGGAGTGCATGCAGTGTATATGCCTGCGTGATGGACCGTCACGCCGCTTACACCGCACCTCAGCAGACTCCGGACCGGGTCGCGCGGACCCAGTGAGTACATTTTTTTTCACTTTATGTTATAATGTAGTTACAGGGGGCATCACTGGCTACAGGGGAGGGGGCTCACTGGCTACAGGGGGGGGCATCACTTGCTACAAGGGGGGGCATCACTGGCTAAGGGTGGAGGCGATCATGGCTACAGGGGGGGGAGCATATCACTGGCTACGGGGGGGGGGGAAATCACTGGCTACAGGGGGGGGCATCACTGCTACAGGGGGGGCATTCATTGGCTACAGGGGGGGCACACTGGCTACAGGGGGGGGGCGATCATGGCTGAAGGGGGGGTATCACTGGCTACAGGGGGGGGGGCATCACTGGCTACAGGGGGGGGGACATCACTGGCTACAGGGGGGGGGGGCATCACTGGCTACAGGGGGGGCAGCCACTTGGCTTTCAGGGGGCATCACTGGCTACAGGGGGGGGAGCATCACTGGCTACTGGGGGGCATACTGGCTACTGGGGGGAGCATCACTGGCCCTTACACGGGGGGGGGGGCATCACTGGCTACAGGGGGAAGGGGGGGCCATCATACTGGACTCTACTGGGTGGCGGGGGCATCATGGTTACAGGGGAGGGGCATCATGGCACTGGGAGGGGGCATCACTGGCTACAGGGGGCATAACACTGGCTAAGGGGGGGCATCACTGGCTACTAGGGGGGGGGAGCATCATAATGGCTACAGAGGGGGCTCTTCACTTGGATACAGGGGGGGGGGCATCACTGGTACAGGGTGAGGGGGCATCACTGGTACAGGGGTCGTGGGGGCACATCACTGGATACAGGGGGGGGCTTCACTGGCTACAGTGGGGGGGCTTCATCTGAGCTAATTTCAGAGGGGGGGGGAGCTCTCGGCTAAAGGGGGGGCACCATACTGGCTACAGGGGGTGAGGGGGCATCTACTGGCTACAGGGGGGGGGCGGCTCTACGGATATCAGGGGGGGCTGTCTCTCGTATTTTCATGGTGTGGTGGTCCCCTCCTGCGCTCTTCGCCGCACGCAGCCCGCTCGACTGCTCACTCTCATCACGCAGTCCTGCACCACCACTACACGGAACGCGACGTAGGCAGATGTGGCAGCACACGGGGTGATGCTCGTCTCTGCAGTCACGGTGCTTACGCCGACTCTCCTGGAACGTCAACAATCACTCGCGGCATCTCTACAGCCCACTCGTCATTCCTGTTACTGCAGGGGCTAGCGCAGCACCGTCCTCATGGCACCACGTTACGACTGCGTGCTCCCCCTTCACCTTGCCCATACCACTTCCGTTCTCTTAACCGCCTCTGCTTCTCCTTCTGTGCCTCTTTACCTCTCCTGTCGGTCCACATCCCTTCTATTCTCTCTTCTCTACTCCTTTCATTTCTTTCCTTTCTCTCCTCTTCTTTGCTGTCTCCTCTCACTCTTGGGCTTCTCCCTCTGTCCCTTCACCTCCTTCTGTCTCTACTCTCCCCTTCTCTTCTCCTCTCTCTGCCTTTTCTCTAACCCCTTACTCTAGGTACAGGGGGGCATCACTCGGTACAGGGGGGGGCATCACTTGGCTACAGGGGGGGGAGGGTTTTCTGCTGGCTCAGGGGGGGGCATCATGGCTACAGGGGGGGGGCATCAGCTGGCTAAGGGGGGGGCATCACTGGTACAGGGGGGGGCATCACTGGCTACAGGGAGGCATCACTGGTTTACAGGGGGGGGCATCATGGCTACAGGGGGGGGGCTCACTGGCTACAGGGGGGGGCATCAACTGGCTACAGGGGGGGGGCATTACTGGCTACAGGAGGGGCATCACATGGCTAACAGGGAGGCATCACTGGCTTACAGGGGGGGGCATTCATGGCTACAGGGGGGGCTATCATGGTACATTGGGGCATAATGGCTACAAGAGTGGGCATTTCTGGTACAAGTGGGGCATCTTCTGAGCTACAAGGGGGGCATCCACTGGCTACAAGGGGGGCATCTTGGGTAAGGGGGGGGCATCACTGGCTGCATGGGGGTGGCATCATGGCTACAAGGGGGGCATTCATGGCTACAGGGGGGGGTTCAGTGGCTACAGGGGGGGGATCATGGCTTACAAGGGGGGGATCACTGGCTACAAGCCCCCCCCCCCCCCCCCCCCCCCCACCCCCCCACCCCAAAAAGAGGGGGGCATCACTTTGGCTAAGGGAGGGCATCACTGGCTACAGGGGGGGGCGCTTTCACCTGGCTACAGGGGGCATAACTGGCTACAAGAGGAGCACTCTACTGGATACAAGAGGGGGCATCATGGATACAAGGGGGCATTCTCATGGCTAACAAGGGGGCATTTCTGGCTACAAGGGGGGCATCTACTGGCTACAGGGGCTATCACTAGGATACAGGGGGATTAAACATGGCTACAAGCGGGGCATAATGGCCTAAAGGGGGGATAAACTGGTATACAGGGGGCATAACTCGGCTACAGGTGGCATCTACTGGCTACAGGGGGGCAATCACTGGTACAGGGGGGATCACTGGGCTACAGGGGGGGGCACTCTACTGCTACTGGGGGGATAAAAGCTGGCTACAAGGGGGCATCAATGGCTCAGGAATGGCATCACTGGCTACAGGGGTCATCTACTGGCTACAGGGGGGGCTTCAATGGTACAGGGGGCATCTACTGGCTACAAGGGGGGCCAATCACTGGCTACAAGGGGGGCATATACTGGCTACAGGGGTGGCATCACTGTACTACAGAAAAATACCCCCTCCCCCCACACCCCCCACCCCCCCAAGGGGGCATATAAATGGTACACAAGGGAAGCATCTTACTGGCTACAAGGGGGGCCGGCATCTACTGGCTACAAGGGGGGCATCACTGGTACAGGGGGGCATCTAATGGCTACAGGGGGCATCACTGGCTACGAACGTGGGGCATTCAACTGGATACAGGGGCATCTACTGGCAACAGGGGGCATCACTGGCTACAGGGGGCAAACTGGCTACAGGGGGGTATCTTTGGCTAAAGGTGAATGTTCTGGTGCAGGGGGCAATGTACGGTGCAGGGGGGCTTCACTGGCTTCGGGGGCATGTACTGAGCTACAGGGGGGCCATGTACTGGCTAACAGGGGCCATTTACTGGCTGCAGGGGGGGGGGGGGGCCATCATGGTACAGGGGCATCACTGGTACGGGGGGAGTATGGCTACAGGGGGGCATGTACATGGTACAGGGCGGCACTGTACCTGGATACAGGGGGCATCACTGGCTTGCAATGGGGTGTCTACTGGCTACAAGGGGGGCATCACCTGGCTACAGATGAGGGATCACTAGCTACAGGGGGGGCAATCATACTGGCTACAGGGGCATCATACTAGCTACAGGGGGGCATCAATTGGATACAGGGGGCTGACTACCTGGTACAGCCCCCCCCCCTGGGGGTACTAGTGGCTACAGGGGCATATAACTACATGGGCTACCAATTTAGCAGGTGCTTAGATGGGAGTTTGTTAGAGATAGGAAATTAGTTAGAGAGTGCTGGACTAAATTCAGGAGTCTTTCTTAAGATATTTGTTTTGTAAAATTTCTACAGTTGAAGCACCGTTCGGGAGTAGTTTCATGGCGTCTGGGACAGATGGAGAGGGAAGAAGAGAGAAATAGAGAACAACTCTTCAGAGACGTTCTCTGTGAGAGTCACAGAAGTTTAAAGTAACTTTTACTGTAATCTTTATATGTTGCAGTGCCTGTGTAAGCTGGTATCCAAACATTGTATGGTCACTGTATGGCGGTAATTATTAGTTGAAGTATATGGTTTGTTTCAGTATTGTCAGTTTGTTATTATTTAGTCACTTGTGCTGGTGTTATGTGGTCATGGGTGTGTGGTGGTATTATTCGGTCACTGTGTGTTGGTGATATGTGGTCTTAGTGGTCTTAGATTCTGCTTGGTGTTGTAGCGGTGTTTATTTGGTAACTGTATGACTATTATTTAGTAGTTTTATACGTAGAGATTGTGTTAAAGCTTGTTGTTATATTTCTGGCTTTGGTTGATGGTGATGCAATGTGTCGCCATATGTTACGGGGGGGGGAATTTCTTCACCTGGCCCTGAGTGAAATTTAGCCTAGGTACTGCCCTGATCACAACTGACAATTGTGTATCCATGTGATCACTGCATTTTGTCTAGTGTGGACAGGACATGTCACCGCTGCCGGGTGGATGCCCAAAGTGAGGTGAGTGCAGTGGTTTTTTTTAAATTTATTTTAAACTTTTATCCAGATTTGGCAATTTTGCAGGAAATTGATCTACGCAATTAAGATTTTTCAGTGGAATTTTGTGCTATACATGGTGAAATTCTATCAACTGTGCACTTTCCACATAACAATTTAACATAGTATGGATATAAAATGGTCTAATGTCTGCCATCGTGCCATTTTCCAACGCTGTAAGCCCTTTTGACTATAAAATCCATACTTTCACTCAAGGTGCAGCCATACAGCCAGTCACTAAGAAGTATACATATTCTGGCACAAACTTGGATCAGAGAGGAAATATCTTGGCTGTGACAATGGTCAATTGTTTATGTTCTCAAAATTCAAAGTTATGATAGCTGTACAATATATCCAGCAAAGTCTTACTGTAACATAGGAAATGCACAACTAGCTGCTGCCACCTACTGCAGGGCCAGGAAAAGCAAGACAAAGAGCTATTCAAACCAAAAGTTAAATATCCTCAATTAGTGAAAAAATTATGCAATAAAAATACAACTGTATTAGTGAGGTGTATGCAGTGATCGGTGGTCTATAGCGCCACTCTACAGTACAGTGTGGTACGAATTGTCGTGATGTGCTGCTCTTACATGTATTAAGTGGAGGGCATGCAGTGACTGGCGGTTATAGCGCCACTCTACAGTAACAGTGTGGTTACGCACATGTCCTGTACTGTCTTACAGTATTATGTGCATGCAGTGAGTGATGGGCGATCTTGTAACACTCTCTACAGTACAAGTGCGGTACTACATGTCTGTTTACTGCTTTTATCATGTAAGTAGTGAGGTGCATGCAGATATGTGGGGTCTAGCTAGCGCCCTCTACAGTACAGTGTCGGTAACTACATGTTCTGGTTACTGCTCTTACATGTATTAGTGAAGGTGCATGCAGCTGATTGGCAGTCTATAGCACCGCTATACAAGTACATGCAGGGTTACTACATGTCAGGTACTGCTCTCTTACATGTAATAGTGAGGTGCATGTAGTGATTGGCGGCCTAGTAGCGCCACTCTACAGTACAGTGCAGAATTACATGTCCTGTACTGCTCTTACTTGTATTAATGAGGTGCACTGCAGTATTGGTGGTCTATTTGCGCCTCTAGCCTAGTACTCAGTGTGGTTACTACCATGTCCTGTACTGCTTCTTACATGTATTAGTTGAGGTGTATGCAGTGATATGCTCTAGTTAGCACCTCTTACAATGTACAGTGCTGTTACTACATGTCCTGTAAGGCTGCTTACAGTGTTATTAGTGAGGGTGCATGCAGTTATTGGGGGTTCTTGCTGAGCCTCTCTACAGTAAGTGTGTGGTACTACATGTCTGTTACTGCTCTCTTACATGTATTAGTGAGGTGCATGCAGTGATTGGCTGGTTATTGCTACCGCTCTACAGTTACAGTTGCTGGGGTACTACATGGCCTTGTATATGCTCTTACCATGTATTAGTGAGGTGACAAGTAGTGATTGGCGGCCTAGGAGCGCCTCTCATACAGTACAGGGCAGATTTTACATGTCTGTACTGGTCTTCGTGTATTAATGAGGTGCTTGCAGTGATTGGTTGGTCTATAGCGCCTCTAGACAGTTACAGTGTGGTACTACTTGTCCTGTACTGCTCTTTCATGTAGTAGTGAGGTGTATGCAGTTTAGTGATTGCTCTAGTAGCACCTCTTACGTACAGTGCATGTATACATGTCTGTACTGCTTCTTACATGTGCCAGGATGAGCAGCTCCTTTCAGTCCTCATTTTCTTTATTTCTGATACATTGTGTATAAAATACATGGCTCAAAAAAGCAGCTCTTCCTGGTGTCATTTAGAAGGATGCGCTTTATCTGGATCAGTATCTGCCTTGTTGTCTTTCATCTTCATTTCTCATTGGTGGTGATATTTTTGGGCTTTAAAACCAATTAAGTTTTCCCTTGAGTTATGGTTTCAACATACAATGGTCGTCCCAAAACCAAGTAATACTGTATGTAGAGGGACCACTGTAATTAATGTTAAAGAACCGCATAATATTGTATCCCATTTAGCAGGAAAATGCATAGCTTCAGCACAAATTAGATAAAAATTACCTATAGACAAAATATAGACACCAATGCCCCTGGAGGATTTCTGCTTATTAAAAAGTCATAATCAATGTTTTATGGTCAATTATTTAACAAACCAAAATGGCAAACCCTATAAAACCCACTGATACATGCCATATACAATAGGAATAGATGACAATGCAAATGTGATGTAATCAATAAGACACGTTCCAAACTTGCCAAACTGGCTGCCAAGTTGTAAAGATGTAAATTACAAAGTTGAAACCTGCGCATGTGTTTAGCAGCTTTTCCATACTGAAACTACATGCTCCACCTGTCCAAGCCACAAAATTGTGGTCATTTTTGGCAGAATCACATCCAAATTTAGTTGCATGCATGGATGACCTAAAAGGATATAACTAAGTATTAATCAATAGGAAATTGCATTGGCATTCTCCGTCTCAGGCTAAGAAACGGGGTGGTTGGGCTAGGGCTTGTGAAATGTCCCTCGCTCGCCAGGAGGCTGGTGAAGTATGGGCATAACTATAGCCATAGCAACTGCTATGGAGCCCAGAGGTGGAGGGGGCCCACCCAGGTATAAGAATATTATACCATTTTATAGGGATTAACATGTTGGTGCTATTCTACGTAGGTTGTTTGATATATGGTGGTATTCTTTATACCTTTACTTATTACTGCTTATGCTACTTTCTACGCTTCCAGTTTTCAGGTGTTGGTGGCCAATATTATTTTGCTAGGGGGCTCTATTAGTTATAGTGATGTCCCTGTTGTGAAGTTTGGCTTTCAATACCCTATGGGCCTTATGTATGAACACGGTCTAGCAGTAAGACTGTCTTTGTTGCCCATAGCAGCCAATCAGAGCTTATAGCAACCAATCAGCGCTCATGGCAACCAATCAGACCTCATAGCAACCAATCAGACCTCATAGCAACCAATCAGAGCTCAGCTTTTATTTTTCCAGAGCACTATATGAAATGAAAGCTGAGCTCTGATTGGTTGCTATAAGCTCTGATTGGCTGCTATGGGCAACAAAGACAGCCTTACTGCTAGACAGTTTTCATACATAAGGCCGTATGTGTCCATGACAAGGGGGCAAGAATCCTTGTCTGTAGATTGCGGTTTCTTTCTTCTGGAGAAGACTCTGGTTTGGCTAATAGGAGATACAGCTAGTCCTCGACTTACACCGTTCTGACTTACTTCTGCCCCCTAGTTACAAATGGAGACTTATGGGGCATGCTGGCACTTGTAGTTCCATGTTCCACAGCAGATAGTAGCTGTGGAACAACAAGTTCCAGCATGCCACAGCAGCACAAGGTGAAAATTGGGTGAAATCTTTTTAACAGGGGCACATACAATAAAACAAATGTGAAAACCCTTCCATGCACTTTCTGAAACTAAAAACAAACCGTTTGTGCTGGAGTTACATTTAATAAATATACATGTTCCGACTTACATACAAATTCAACTTAAGAACAAACCTACAGTTCCTTTCCTGTGTGTAACCCCGGGACTGCCTGTAGTTTTATTCCTTCTGGAAGGATAGCTAATTTTCTCATGGCACCACTCTTTAATAAGGAATCAGTTTCCCTTTCCCCCGAGCTTCGTCAAAGGCATCTCTATTGCAGTAATAAAATATTCAACGGTACTTTCATTCATTTATGACTTTATTATAAAGATAAATTCTCCAAGATCAACTCGTCATGAGAAAATTACAGACTCTACCCAAGCAATATGACATCCCACAGGTGTTTCCAGATGTTTTGATCTAATTGGGACCTTTATCGACAATGGATGTATAATTATAGATAAAGATCTTGTAAGAGTATCCTCCCGATAGAAGCTGTGCTGTTCTCATCAAAAGCCGAGTCCTGCGTTGTTGAGAACATCACAGCTTGTACTGGGAGGATAGTTGTCACGTCAGAGGAGGTGCAGTGGGCCCTGACTGCCACCCAGCCCACTGTCCCTGCCTACTTGGCGTGCTGCCCTAGATGGCAGACCCCAACTGGACGACTGCCCCTATGCTGCTAAGTGCAGGGCCGTCAGGGTCTGGGTCGGTAAGGCCATGTTCACACGGCAATATCCTGGACGTATTTCAGTCCATAATTACGCGCCGGAGTGCGCAAATTACGGGCTGAATACGTCCTAGTAACTACGGTAATCCACAGTTCTCATAGAGAACTATGGATTACGTCTCCTCTCCCTGCTCGCGAATACGCCGCGGGGGGAGATAATTGACATGTGAATTACCATGGTAATGCAAGTCAATGGTCCGGCGAGGTGCCGGCCCCCCGCTCACTCCCCCTCTCCCGCCCCGCCCCGGCCACATGGCGTAATTGGGGGGCGTAATTACGTCCTGCAGTTAAGCCGTGTGAACCTAGCCTAACGGTGGGGAACATCAAAGCCACAATCAGAAACCAGCAGAGTAAACGGGAAACAAGCCAAGAGTCAAACACGAGCGGTAACAGGTTACAGAAACGGATGACAAAACATACTAAAAGGGCAAGCCGAGGTCAAATACGAGGAACGCAATACAAGGAAGCACAGGGAAACAGAAGGGGAAACCTTTGACAGGCAAAGCCTGGAGGAACTGAGGAGGTTTAAAAGGTCTGCTGGACACTGCCCCTGCAGCTGATTGGTGCGGCATCCGGGCCCTCCGATTGGACCTGAGAGACACACCCTCCATTGGGAGAGGCTGCAGAGCTGTCACTCCTGGCTCAGGAGCAGCACCTCTCCTAGGGTGTGGTCCCAGGCCAGACCTATTAACCCTCGCAGGTCGTTATGTTAAACAGGTGGAAGGCTTCCCAGACGAACGTATCCTGACAATAGTTTTGCAAGATCTGTAGATAATATACACTGTATCTAATAAAAGAAAAATGGGTTGTCCAGTTCAGGAGAATAGTGGACCTAGGTGGCTGCACAGAGTTTTTTCTCTGAACAGAAATGTGGTCTTTATGTCGAGCAGTTATCAGCACGCCGTCATTGGTAAATAACAGGTTGATCCCCAACGGGTGAACACCGTCCCAACATTACTGTTAACTTTATTCAAGTGTCAGAAAATGGATGAAGCTGAAAACTATGGCAAAGCGTGATAGCCATCATCTCCTTGCCCTGCTGCGTCACCATGATACTTCTCGTCTTATTATTGTGTTGCATGTACAGCTCATGTTACCGCTGCTGCTCCTGCCCTGCACCCTGCTCCCAGTTGAGGGGTGCTGGATAGAGCTGTATTGGCACTGGTCTGCTGGGGGAGCCTGACAATTTCTGGGTAAAAAATAAGCGTGGTTATAGGTGGGGCGAAACAAAAATGTCCCATTTTCCATTTTTTAACCATTTGGGAGTATGACTATGGGGGAACTCTGAGTACTATAGTGATCTTGTGGGAATTATGTGGGCACTGTTACAGATACTGATAATATCTGCAGAAATGAGTGATGTCATGACTCAAAGAGAGAAGGTAAGGACAAAGAACAACTCCAACCAGAGAAGATGTCACCTGTGAGTCACTGGAGGTAACTGTTGTGAAATCTTTTATTTTTCTGCATGTTTGTTCTTTGGTGTTAATTTTATGTAAAAAGCAATTTCCTAGTGGAGGGGTGTGTGAGCCTCTGCTCAATTACCTGCACCTGTTTTATCTTTCCCAAGTAGCGCAGGGGCCTGTGTTGCCTCCTACTGGGTTCAGCCTATAGTCCAGCCATTGAGCTGTAAATATGCCCTTGTGTTTTTGAGTAAATAATGTTCTATTTGTCTGTGATTTTTCTGTAAATTGCTTAGGGACTCGCAAGATACAAGGAACCTTGACAAGGTTTGCGAGCTTACGTAATATAGTGGCCAATGTATCAAATAATACCTCATATTTGATATTTTTCTAGTGTGTCATTTTTTTTTTTGCCCAAAAATAATGGGGAGCAGAGGGTGTCAGTATTTTGTGTTGGACACCTAAAAAGTGCTGGGCAGCCCACCCAGTCGGATAGTAGAGGCGTCATTAGCCTCAGGTTTTAGCCAGCATGGTGAACCACACGTATCTGTATAAATGCCACCCTTTGTATCGCCTTATCTATATACAATTATAATACCAGAACCTCCCCCCCTCATATATAGAAGGCATTTGAGTGGTTGTCTTATTGGTATTTTTGCATTTGTGCAATGTCCCCATGTATTATACAGTGGCTTTTTGCATACTAGTGTGAACAGGTATCAATTCAATGTGCATTTTTTCATCATCTAATTGTCCCCCTAGTGGAGGGGTGTGTGAGCCTCTGCTCATCAATTACCTGCACCTGTTTTATCTTTCCCAAGAAGCATAGGGGCTTGTGTTGCCTCCTACTGGGTTCAGTCTATAGTCCAGCCATTGAGCTGTAAGTTTGGCCATGTTGTGTTTTTGAGGGACAGTGTCCTTTAAGACCCTATACACACTCTTGATAACTAACACACCATTCTTCCCATGGACCTATCACAACTTGATACTGAGTAGATCCTAAGACCCTCCCAACTACAGTAGATCTCCAACTCGCTAAGATTGACTACTCCCCTGGTATAAACAGTATACAGTAAGTTCCAAAGCTCCTCCTAATGGTGGCTGCAAGAGGTCAGCACTTTCCACATGACTATATTTATATAATAGCTCTGTATCAGAAAAGCAAATCTATGACCATTATAAAGATAAGTAAATATGAAAAACGTAATCAGCACAGCATGCTGAACCTAAAATTTAAATGAGGTTAAAAGGTAGACATTTATTTTCTGGGGTAAAAAAGCAAAACACCCAATCATAGCTTTTCTATATAAAAGGGAACACTTCAGGCTATGTCTTTACTGCACACATTTTCAGTCATTTTTTCAGCGTTTTTCGTTTTCTAAAACTTCTGAAAAAACAACCAAAAACAAGTTCCATAGGCTTTAACAGTAAAAACGTTCTGTAGTCTACACAGACCTTTTTTTTTCTCGTTTTTGCTGCTGGTCGTTTTTTGAAACAGGTTGCAAAAAACAACAGAGTAGGGCAGAAAATTTACTATTGAAGACTATGTAAAGTGCCGGACGTTTTTTGGCACATTTTTGGTGCGTTTTTTTTTTTTTTGCAGAAATCCATAGCAATTCTATTGCTTTGCACTTCTGAAAAAAATGCACCAAAAAACGCGAACAAAACGTGCCAAAGGCGCGTTTTTTGGGCTATTTTTGACATGCACTGGACAAAAAACAATGTTATGAAGAGTTTTAGGATTTGTGTTTCAGCGAGTTTTTTGTTCAATGCCGTGTAGACCTAGCCTAACCGTGCTGAAGATGGTTAGTAAATGCAAACAATGGGTCTGACAAAAGGGTTTTTTGTAGTGCTATTATCTCCTGATATGTTATTCATGCCAGAAGATCACCTTGGTAATGAGCTTGGAAACAGTATGCATGTTTCCATAAGTCTAAGGCCTCGTCCCCACGGCACTGTTTTTCAGCCGGTTTTTGGTTTTGAAAACCGGATGCAAACCGGCTGACAAACTTTTACACGGACCTTAATGGAAAACTAAGTGGCGGTCCGATAAACATAGAACATATTCATTCTTCCGTCCAGTTTTCGGACAGAATATGAACATGCCTATGTGAAGTGGATGGGCTTTTCTTCGCTAACCGCGGCCGTGTGCACGACACGAAAACAGTACAAATACCGGTCGGATAAACCGACCGGTATTTGTCCTGTGCCGTGTAAATGGCCCCTTACTAATTTGAGTGGAGCGGTGATTTTTCACATATGGTCACCTGTTTCACATATCTGTTAAACAGGGCCGGGACGACAGGTAGGCGAAGGTAGGAAACTCATTTTGGAAACTACACCCCTTAAGGAATATATCCAGGGGTATAGTGAGTATATTGACCCAAGAGGCGTTTCAAATATTTTTGTAGCATTAAGCTGTGAAAATGGAAAATATAATTTTTTTCAATAATATGCAATTTTAGCTGAAACTTTTTTTACGCAATTTCTTCCAAGTATGGCAATACCCTATTGTGGGTGTAAACTGCTGTTTGGCCACACTGCAGGGTGTACAGGAAAGGGAGTGCTATTTGGCTTTTGGAACGCAGGTTTTGGTGGGTGCCATGTCGCATTTGCTAAGCCCCCACAGTATCAGAAAAAGTTAAATCTTCCAGAAGTCACCCCACATTGGAATCAACACCCCTCAGGGAATTCAGCTCAGCTGTCTTCTGCATTTTGAGTCCACAGGGGTTTCACAGGGTTTTTTTTAGCAGTGGTCTGTGAAAATGTAAAAAGTTTTTGTGTTTTATTACTTTTACCCAATAGAAATGTTTTTGTAAAAAAAATAGCATTTTAGTAGCGTATTATTTTGAGAGCCATAACTTTCTAAATTTTCTGTATACATAGCTGTATAGGTTTTTTTTGTGGGATGAGTTACCATTTTGATTGGTACTATTTGGGGGGCGGGGCACATGACTTTTTGTCACCTTTTAAATTGATTTTTTGGGAGACAGAATGACGAAAAAAGCAATCCTGATTGTGACATATTAATTTTACTCTGCTGGCCAATAGGATTACAGCAATACCCAGTTTATATAGTTTTATTTTTTTATGTTGTAGCGCTTTAAAAAAATGTTTTATTGTGTAAAATAATGTTTATGCGTCGCTGTTTTCTGGTAGTCATAAGTTTTTTTTAAGTTTTTTTGTATACAGAGCTGTGTGAGGGCTTTTTTATTGCAAGATGAACTGACATTTTTATTGGCACCACTTGAGGGGTTTATGTGACTTTTTTGATGGCTTTTTCTTTAGGGTGATGAACAAAAATCGCAAATAGCACCCGATGATTGCACAGTGAGGTCCCGATGGAGACAGTGGGAGCCCCTCCCTATGTCATTCCTCTTAAATGTGTGGTCGCAATTGACCGCAACATCTAAGGGGTTAATCAGCCACGAACAGAGTAAACCAAGTAGTATGCAGCTGGTTCCATGCGCCATTCATGTGGGCTCTGCTTCTGAGTCTGCACGATGTTCATGACATACTGGTACATTATGTGTCGGGAACCCCTTCCCAGCCATGACGTACAGGTCAAATGTCAGGATGGGATTCATTTTTTTATTTTTTAAATTTAAATTTTCTTATTTGGCAATGAGGTCTTATGAATCTTTGTCATGCACTCGGTGGTGATGCCAACCAGTTATAGAGAAAACGGTAAAAGTACCAGGTCCTTGAACATACAAGGATGTAACCTTCTGAGTGATGTGTAAGATGATAATGTGAAATACCTTGATAAACAGGCTCTGACTAGCCCATGGAAAACCCCTGGTGGGCCCTTGGGCATAGTGGACCCTTGAGAGAGGCAGAAAGCAAGAGACAGAGTGCAAGAGGCATGTGCAATATGTGCATTCATCTACAACAGCTGTAAGGTGGGCCCCAAGAATCAGCTTTACTTGTGGACCCCAAGAATCAACTCTCCTGTTGGGACCCAATAATCTATTCCCTTGGTGGGCCACATGAATCAACTACACTGGTGGACTCCAAGAATAAGCTTTACCTATAGGCCCCAAGAATCAACTCCACTGTTGCACCCCATGAATCAGCTTTACTGGTGGGCCCCTAGAATCTATTTCCCTTGTGGGCTCCAAGAATAAGCTCCACTGGTGGGCCACATAAATCAATCCCACTGCTGGGTCCCAAGAATCAACTCTACTAGTGGGCCCCAAGAATCAACTACACTGATGGGCCCCGAGTATCTTCTTTAGTGATGGGCCCCAAGTATCATTTTTACTGATGTGCCCCAAGAATAAACTCCACTGATGGGCCCTAAGTATAATATTTACTGATGAGCCCCAAGTATCATCTTTACTGGTGGGCCCCAAGAATCAACTCCACTGGTGGGCTCCAAGAATCAACTCCACTGGTGGGCTCCAAGAATCAACTCCACTGGTGGGCCCCAAGAATCAACTCCACTGGTGGGCCCCAAGAATCAACTCCACTGGTGGGCCCCAAGAATCAACTCCACTGGTGGGCCCCAGTCTGCCACTGGTGAAGATAAGGTAAGTTCAGTAATAGGAGAGAACTTTTTGTCCAAAATTTCTTCAAAGTGGATAACTTTCTTAAGGAGACAAACCCCAGAAGTTCCTAAATGTAATCCAATCCCGGCAGGAAAGGCTAAATCATTAATTATGGTGACATGAAATGCCAGCGATTCATCTCCTCACCGGCGTTTTAGTTGTGTAATTCACCACATTAATCAATGCTGCATATTTTTGCTTGAAATGTCAGCCCAGCTCTTCTTGCTCTTCAGC
Source organism: Phyllomedusa bahiana (assembly GCA_025379985.1). Lineage (NCBI taxonomy): Eukaryota > Metazoa > Chordata > Amphibia > Anura > Hylidae > Phyllomedusa > Phyllomedusa bahiana. The sequence goes on along the minus strand of JAODAL010005410.1, from coordinate 98,269 downwards.
CAATGGCACTTGATGGAGCATTGGTGTAAATGATCAGTACAGACACATTACTTTCCCCAAGACAAAATAATCAGCAGCTTTTAGGATATTAGTTTCATAGCATTTTGCACGATGTAGAAAATGAACAGTCCTGCTGCACGAACAATTGTACCCGTCATATTCACAAATCATGTAATTCTCTAATCTGCACACAGCAGAGACATCTATTTTATCCAATTAATGAAACGGGTTTTCCTATCTCATGAAGTGTTGGCTTATCATTAGTGTCCGCCATCCCTTTATGATCAGGGGGGTCTGACCTCTGTGACCCACCATCATTCCAGTGGAACTGTAGCATGGCTCCACTCAAGTGATTGGAGCTCCCAGCACAGCCATGTGCCGAGGTGGAATATACCTTCTATTTGTCAGCTGGGGTATCCTTCTAAATGCGCTTCCCTTCCTTTACTAAAGCTTGTAGATCCAGACTTGTAGTCATGCTGTGAACAAGGATGAGTGTTACGTCCAAAAAGCGTAAGCGGGATCACTAAGCTTTTTTACTCTCTGTACTAGAATGATTGAATAAAGTTTTCATCAGTTTTTTCAACATCTGCTGGCTTTGCTTCTACTATATTTGGATATCCTTCTGAATAGGTTATCTGTTTTGACCTTAAAGGGGTATTTCCTTTTCAATGATTACTATTAAACATTTAGGCAAAGGTAAATGAAGACTGTTAGGAATCATCCTCTTGTTTTTATCCTCCATCTTCTATCTGCCTTCCATTTTGTGTATTCACTTATATAAAAGTATATTAGCCTACAATATTAGAAGTGTAAAGATGAGAGATATCTCCTATTATACTTGGAATGTGCAGACATTATGAATTATTTCTTATCTATGTGGGGCCTCCAGAGAAACAAAGAAAGAAATGTCTAGTTTTCTTATCTCATGTGAGCCCCTTAAGAAAGACATAAATGTCTAATAAATATCTCACTGTGGGCGCCTTGAAGACAATGTCTAGTTTTATGAAAGAAGTAGTATAGTTTTGTTATCTTGTCTATTATTTTTAAGATAAGACTAATTGGTATACTTCACAAATTTATGTTCTTCTATACTTTGTATGACACTAATTGAAAACTACTAATTTATGATCTCTGGGCATGTAGCCAGAAACAAGGTTTATAACTCAATGCATTATATATAAACTTCAGAATTCATTCAGACATACCACTGTGTGTGTGTGTTTTGTTTTCTATTCAGGCCTGAATTATACACTAATTGGAAGCTCTACAAAACATACCATAAGGAAACCATTGATTTCCCTATCAAGACTATTACCAGATACACGGCTATTAGATCAGCTCTTATCTCCTGCTTGTGTACACAAGGTTCCCTAGATTACCAACCACCTCTCTCTGCACTAACTAGCTCAAAAGCTCCGGCCGCTTGACATAACTCAGGGCTGTGTCTTAATAGCAGCACAGGGGCTTGTTTATATTTTTTAAAGACAAACATTAACCTTTTAAAGCTGTGTACCCTTCTGCCTTGCTGTTTAGACTCCTCCTTTACCAGTGTTCCTTTAACAGGCTCTGCTAGGAATAACAGAGTTAATATGCCAATCAATGCTGTAGAACCACCCACAGCCTAAACAGGAACTGTGAACCTGAATTTGCCAGCGACTCTGAAACAGCTTGGTGAGAGAACCCTTTTAACACTTTTTTGTGTTCCCTGGTAATAGTATGAGGAGGGATGTTATGCCCTCTTGCTGGGACCTTTGATATATTTATCTAACATTGCAGGTAAACTGAGGAATTACATGCCACCTACTCAAATCAGCAGGCAGCTGTGATAACCCAGAGCAGAGTGATTTCTTTAATTTGATGTCTACCCTATTACTGTGCTCCCTTGTCAGCTATTGCTAGACCTATAGTATCTCACAAAAATATGTACACCCCTCATATTTTTGTAAATATTGTATTTTATTTTTTCATGGGACAAGACTGAAGATATGACACAATGACACATGATACAATGTAAAGTAGTCAGTGTACAGCTTGTATAACAGTGTAAATTTGATGTCCCCTCAAAATAACTCAATATCTAAACTGTTGGTAACAAAAGTGAGTACACCCCTAAATGAAAATGGACAAATTGTGCCCAATTAGCCATCAGGCGTGATGGGTATCAGGCGTGAATGGGTAGCAGTTGTGTTAAATTTGGTGCTATCGCTCTCACATTCTCTCATACTGGTCACTGAAAGTCCAACATGGCAAATCGCGGCAAAGAACTGTCTGAGGAACTGAAAATGGACAAATTGTGCCTAAAGTACCATAATTTTTCATCACTACCTTAACTCTCTTGGGTATGGAGCTCACAAGAGCTTCACAGGTTGCAGCCCCTGGAATCCTCTTTGACTCCTCCATGACAACATCACGGAGCTGGTGGATGTTAGAGACCTTGCGCTCTTCCACCTTGCATTTGATGATGCTCCACAGATGCTCCATAGGGTTTAGGTCTGGAGACATGCTTGGCCAGTCCAGCACCTTTACTCTTATTTTCTTTAGCAAGGAAGTGGTCGTCTGGGAGGTGTGTTTGGGGTCGTTTTCATGTTTGAATACTGTTTGTGTACTTTCTTGTGCATCACCTTTAGAAGAGGCTTCCTTCTGGGATGACAGCAATGCAGACCAATTTAATACAGTGTGCGACGTATGGTCTGAGCACTGACAGGCTGTACCTCAACCCCTGTAACCTCTGTAGCAAAGCTGGCAGCAAATCTCCGGATATGTTGCTGAGGACGTGCACTCAACATCTTTAGTCGACGTGGCAAGGCTTGTTCTGAGTGGAACCTGTTTTGTTGAACTCCTGTATGGTCTTGGCCACCGTGCTACAGATCAGTTTCAGGGTGTTGAAAATCTTCTTATACCCTAGGTCAGCTTTATTTAGAGCAACAGTTCTTCATGTCGGACCCTTAGACAGATCCTTGCCAAGAAGTGCCATGTTGAACTTCCAGTGACCAGTATAAGTGTGAGAGCAATAACACCAAATTTAAACACATCTGCTCCCCATTAACAACTGCGATCTTTTAGCATTAACCAGTCACATAACACTGTAGAGGAAAAATGGCAAATTGGGCACAATTTGTCCATTTTCACTTAGGGTGTACTCCTTTTTTGGTGAGCGGTTTTGACATTGATGGCAGTGTGTTGAATTATTTGAGAGCACACCAAATTTACACTGTTATACAAGCTGTACACTGGCTACTTTACATTGTATCAAAGTGTCACATCTTCAGTGTTGTCCCATGAAAAGATATAATACTATATATATATATAAAATATATATATATATATTAATAAATATATAATATATATATATATATAATATATATATATATATATATATTGTAAGGCTGCAGCTAGAAGAGTCTGCAATGGACTATAAATACCAGCCAGGTTCTGGACATATGTCTGGGGAGTCCAGGACGCATGCCACCAAGATAAGGAGCCTTGGGGGAGTGAAAGGCCATTGTTAAATAGGTGTCGACAGTGCAAACTGTCAACCTATGTTTAATCTATCTGTTAGTATGGCTGCCAGCCATTCCCGGGTCGGCCTTTCATTGGGAGTAAGCATAGAGCAGGGTGGGTGCTTACTCCACATGGTTCCACTCCGGGATTTCCCGGCTGTATATAAGGTCAGCAGGTAGGCTGACTGACTGGGCGTCGGCTGTACCTCCAGTCTACCTTCTGGGCTGGAGGTGTTCACACTGGGGAAAGCCAGTGTAGGACCAACAAGGTGATAGTGAGGGAACTACGCCATTGTTAGTAAGTGCTCAGACGAGCAAGTGTTTTGTTTATGTTTTGCTGTGCATGTATTGCCATCCGTTTTTGTTCTGCTTATGCAATAAAATCCACGGAGCCAAGGAACCGTTTATACCTGACTTCTGCCTCTGTCTCATGCCTGAAAGACTCATGCGGTGATCCCAGAGCTGTGCAAGCTTACAATATATATATACCACACACACACACATACACCTCAGGCAGTCGCATGTTTCTGCCACTAGATGAAGCAAAGCAGGATCTCTGCATGCTACTCATCACCAAGGTTACCTGGCCTTGGTGGGGTAAGAGCCATTTATGTATGTCGTCAGTCACAGTAAGCGGTTGGCAGTCGGGTATAGTGGTATGGCACTTTTCAGCCGTTCCCCGGTCGTCCCTTATCTGGAGTGGTCTATGTGTTGGGTGGATGCCTACTCCCTGTGTTCCAGAACAGGCTTTTTGAAGGTCCCTGGAGGCCTATAAAAAGCCTGGTGCTACAGGTGATCAGTGGCCATGGACTTCCACTTCAACACAGCTCCAACAGGCCTGGTCACCTCAAGTCCCTGTGTCAACTAGAAGAGTTTGTAGGATTCTGTCTCGAAATGGCCTCCATGGTCGAATCAGTGCCCAGAAGCCAGCACTTAACAAAAGCCTGCTAAACGGATGGACGCTGGAAAAGTGGCAGAAGGTGGATTTCTCAGATGAATCTTCAGTTGAATTACACCACAGCTGCCGCAAATACTGCAGGAGACCTACTGGAGCCCATATGGATCCAAGATACACCCAGAAAACAGTTAAGTTTGGTGGTGGAAAGATCATGGTCTGGGGTTACATTCAGTTTGGGGGTGTGCAAAACATTTGCAAGGTGGAAAGCAATATCAATAGCCTAAAATATCAAGAAGTATTAGCTACCTCTTACATTCCCTATCATAGAAGGGGTCAAATTGTGCAGCAGGATGGTGCTCCATTTCATACATCCATCTCTACATCAAAGTTCCTAAAGGCAAAGAAGAAGATCAAGGTGCTTCAGGACTGGCCAGCCCAGTCACCAGACATGAACATCATTGAGCATGTTTGGGGTAGGATAAAAGAGGATGCTTGGAAGACAAAACCAAACAATTATGACGAACTCTGGGAGGCAGGTAAGACTGCATTCTTTGCTATTCCTGATCTCTTCATCTATAAATTGTATGAATCATTGGCGAAACGCATGGATGCAGTCCTTCAAGCTCATGGAAGTCACACAAAATATTAAATATGGCTCTAATAGCACCACAACTTCATTCACCAATGTTATAAAACTTTTCTTTGTATTTGAAGTAATTATTTGTTTGATTTTCAATAACTTTTCTGTGGGCGACAAAACTTTTGTCTTCCCCAAAATCTGCCCTTCGGGTTTCCCTTTAAAATGATCAAATTTCAGCAGGAAGCAAATTTATTTTCGAAAAAAAAAAACTTATTTGGGGGGGTTTAGCTTTATATGAGTCTTTCCTAAAACCAATGGATAAATTTTTAAGTGGGTTTAAAAGCTTTGGGTTTAACAACATGGATAAACAGAACTTCTTCGGGACGTATGTAAGGCAGGTGAATTAAACTGTGTGAACAAAGCTACAGGCCCCAAAGGAGTAAAAAACAATTGCTTATTGTGAACAAAGGCTAATCTTGTTAGAGAAAAAGTTCTGCTCTTGACATGGGACCTAGTTTTCCGTTCTGTCTAACCAAAAAGGGAAAGATAGGGAGTAAACGGAGAACCCTTTTGTGTTTTTGAGCAGATAAAATCTCTCTTAATTCTTGACCAGAGCAAAATAAAAAAAAAAATTATTCTAAAATCTTGATTTACCATTTCCCCATGGTGAAAATGATCTTTGTAGTGAGATAACTCCTTTATTGTTCTTTGTGGAAATCAAACCCTTTTATTTCATTAACTAAAAAATCAAGTCTAATTGACCCTTTTCGTACTCACCAAGGGGCCGTATGAACTTTTTTCCAGGATGGCAAAGCTGCTGTACATTGCATGCATATACATTGTGTGAACCATCATCTCTGCTAGAAACCACCACAGCGCAATACGGCATACATCTGACAACAATCCAGAAATAGTAAAATTTGGCCACTTTGTGTCTTGTGCAAAATTGCAATAAAAAAAACCACACGCAATCATTGTTAATATATTTCTGACAAATGCCTTTTGCCCATATGCATAACACCGCTGGTATACACAGCTGTCTCCAATATCATCCCCATAAACATACATGCCAGGATTGATCAAGTATATTTGATTTCCTTATAGACATAGGGCGACATGTATGAACGGGCTTTTAAACCTTTTTTTTGGCGTTTTCCGCGCCTCCCCCCCCGAAACCCCCTGTCGGACGCAGGGATGCAGTGTTTGGCACAGCGTCGCCATTTTTAGCTGCCCCCCCATGAAGGGGGGGGCAATGGGCCTGTGGGCGCGGGGTAGGCGTTCTGGGCGGGAGGGCGCGTAGTATATCCCAGGCATGTACGATCGGGAAAGCGAGGCGCGTGCAGGCTCGGCAGCTCGACAGGGGAAACCGGTTTATTTTTTGGGCTAAATGCTCCGGGGCGGCGAAGTGAAGCAAAAACGGAACATGGAGGAAGCGATAAAGATCGCGACAGAAAATTTGGCGCTCCGCCCCGTGCAGCAGGAGTAGAATCCAAAAAAAAATCCCCTTTATAAAGGTGGAAAACGGTCAAAAAGAGTGGCCTCAAAAATAAACATAATAAAAAAAATCATTTTCCAAAAATTTGAACGGCGCAATATCAAGAAATGGTATGGAAATTATTCCCGGGAAAATACAGTAATTAAAAATTCTGAAAGCATTCTTTGGTCGGCAAAACCCCGGCCAATCAAAATTAAGCGAAGTGAACCATTAAAACCTAGGAGAACGATTGCCAATCAGAATCACGGCGGGACAGTTCAAAATACAGTAAAAAGCAGAAAAGAGCTGATTGGTTGAGTAGCGGGGCTTGGCTATCTGGGCCAATAGAATAGTAGCACGGGGACCCATTATAGCCATGGAGAATTTTTGAACCAATCAAAACCCAAAGGTGGGCAGTTCAAAAACGGGAAAAAAAGGCAGAAAAGAGTGATGGTTTTGGGGGGGGGCTTGGCTATCCCACCAAATCAAAGCGCGAGCTACTTCTCCTATTGTAGTCTAGGAAAATTTGGGCGCAATGCAATCTCGGGGCTAGCACCGTGGGGCAGGAGTATGAATAAAAAAAAAATTTTTTTTTAAGGGGTAAAATATTATCAGATAAAGAGTGAAACCTTTTTAAAAAAATAAAGACTTAAATCCCTAACAACGCGTTTGTCCCCGAGCCCCGGCGCTACTAGGGGTTTTGCAATAGGAGTTTTTGCCGGAAATAAAAGTAATTAAAAATTGTTTTAACCCCTTTCTTTTGGTCGGCATAAACCCCCAATCGAATAGGAGCGACAGTGCCCCTTTAAAAAACCTTTGGAGAACTATTGCCCAAAATCAGAATAGGAGCGACAAAGACCCATTAATCCTAGGGAGTTTTGCCCCAATAAAAAAACCAAGGCGGGACAGTTCAAAATACAGTAAAAAAACAAAAAAAGAGTGATTGGCTGAGCTAGCGGGGGGCTTGGTTTCCCACCCAAATCAAGCGCGAGCACTTCCCCCATTGTGTCTATGGAGAGAGCGCGCACTGAAATTCGGCTCTCAGCGCCGTGGGGCATGAAATGAAAAAAAAAATCTTTTTGTTATTGAAAAAACATCACAAAAAGGCTAAAACCTTCTTAAAAAAAATCAGTTAAAAACCCCGAACAAGCTTTGTCGCGAGCCCCCGGCGCTAATAGGAAATCCCATAGAGAGAATGGGGGGAAATCAGTAATTCAAATTTTTTAAGCTCTTCTGATTGGTCGGCAAAACCCCAGCCAATCAGAATAGGAACGACAGGGGCCCTTTTTCCTTGGGGAGAATTTGGGACCATTATATTCCCAAGGGGGACAGTTCAAAAACAGAAAAAAAAAGGCAGAAACGAGCTGATTGGTTGAGTAGTGGGGGCCTCCAGCTTACCCAATGGGAGCGCAGTACTTCTCAAGAGTTCTATGGGGAAAAGAAATTCCGAGCAGCTCTGTGTTTGGGTGGGTTTTAAAAGAGGGGGGTTTTTGGGACAAGGGAGAAGCGAGCACGTCCTATGGTTTTTAATGAAATCTGAAAAAAATGTACGGGCCCCGAAATCAAATTATACACTCGAAGTTGTCCGATGTGTATAAAAAAAGAATAAAAATATGGGGGAAAACAAAAAAAAAAATTTTTTTTAATAAAATCATTTTTAATTCTTTATTTTCGTTAGCAAGGATAAAAATAATGGGTGCAACGAAAAAAAAGAAAAAACATGATTTTATTGAATTAATATTTTTTTTTCGTTACCCCATTTTTATTATTCTTTTATATACAATCGGGACAATTTTTTGTAGTCGAAAAAAATTTGATTGGGCCCCATGACAGTTTTATTTCAAATTGCATTAGAAAACCCATAGGACGTCGCTCGCTCTCCTTGGTCCAAATAACCGCGCCTTTTTTAACCTAGCCAATACAGATCGCTTGGGAAATTTTTTTTCCCCCCTAGAACTCTATGGAAAGTAGCTGCGCTTGATTGGGTAGCTGGACAGCCCCCCAGCTCAACCAATCAGCTCGTTTCTGCCTTTTTACTGTATTTTGAAAATTCCCCCCCTTGAAAAAGATTTGTCAATTTTTCTCCCAAAGGTTTATAATGGGTCCCTGTCGCTCCTATTCGATTGGGCAAATTTTTCTTTTTTTCCTAGGATATAATGGGCCACTGTCGCTCCTATTTGATTGGCTGGTTTATGCCGCCAACAGAAAGGGTTAAACAATTTGAATTCTGTATTTCCCGGCAATTCTCCCCATTGCAATTCCCTATGTAGCGCCGGGCTCGGCGACAAAACGCGTTGTTTTGGGGTTTTTAATGATTTATTTTTAGAAGGTTTTTGCTCTTTATGTGATAAAGTTTTTAAAATTAATCAAAAATTATTTTTTTTATTAAAAACTACATGCCCCCCGGCGCTCGGCCGAGATTTCATGGCCCCCTCTCCATAACTACAAGGGGGGGGAAGTACCGCTCTTGATTTGGGTGGGGTAGCCAAGCCCCCGCTAGCTCAGCCAAACAGCTCTTTTTTGTCTTTATACTGTATTTTTGAACTGTCCCGCCTTTGATTTTTATTGGTCAAAATTTTTCCATAGGATATAAAAGGGTCTTTGTCGCTCCCCATTCGATTGGGTGGTTAATGCCGACCAATGGAAGCGCTTAAACAATTTGAATTACTGTTTCCCGGGAATTCTCTCTATTGAAATTCTTATGGCGCCGCCCCCGGCACAAACGGTTGTTTGGGAATTTATTACTGTATTTTTATAGAAGGTTTTTGGCTTTATGATAATGTTTTACATTAATAAAAATGATTTTTTGTATATCCCCGCCGCACGGCGTGTGGAGATTGCATGGCGCCGATCTCTCCTAACACAATGGGGGAAGTAGCTCGGCTCTGATTGGCTGGGATAGCCAAGCCCCCCCAGCTCAACCAATCAGCTCTTTTCTGATTTTTACTGATTTTTTAACTTCCCCCTTTTATTCGATTGGCAAAAGTTCTCCATGGTTTTAATGGTTCACTTCGCTCCCATTCTGATTGGCCGGTTTTTTTTCCCACCAATGAAATAGCTTTTGAATTGAATTTCTGGATTTCCCCCCAATTTTCCATATCCTAATTCTTGAATTAGGTATTGGAAAGTGTTTTGTTTTATGTATTTTTTATTTTTAAGGTTTCAGCTCTTTTCCCGGAAAGTTGAAAAGCCTTTATAAAGGCGATTTTTATTCTACTCCGCACCCACATCGGGAAAGATTTCCGCTGTTTTCCCCTTCTCCATCGGAACAGATTTTCGGGGCAGTTCCCCCACGGCGCCTAATCCCCCACTGCGCCCTGTCCCCGCCTGTGCCCCCACACTGGCGAGGCGCAGGGAACTTTTCCCCCCATTTCGGTACCCTGGACGGCAATCTTGGGCGCGCCCCATTGCGCCTCATCCCCCCACTGCCCTAAAAACACTGGGGAGGCGCGGCGGACTTTTTCCCGCATGGAGACCGCACTACCTCCGGCGGGGGAATCATAGGGCAGCGCCGCACGCGCCTCATCCCCCCATGCGCCCAAAACACTGGCGAGGCGCGGCGGGCTTTAATAAGATGTATGAGGCGCCCCCGTGCCGCATGTCCCCTTGTACAAGGATCTGGCTGCAAACATATGTTTAAAAGCGGAGGGCTGAGCAGATTATATGGGGAAAAGATTAAAAAGAAATTTTATTTCTCTATTTGAATCTCTGCTCATTTTAGGCTGGTGGAATAAAGACTTTGTTCACTGTTTTATCGAACCTTATAGATAGATAAGTGATAGATAGATAGATAGATAGATAGATAGATAGATGATAGTAATAGTAGATTGATAGATCAGTGGGGCGGGAAAGTTTCAGACCCCTTTAAATTTTTCCTCTTTGTTTCATTAAAGCCCTTGGTAAGATCAAAAATAAATTTTTTTTTCTGATTAACCCTTTTCCTGACGGACGGTCATAAAAAATAAGGCTCTAATTTTTCCCTCTTTGCCTTTGAAACCATAACTTTTTTATTTTTCCACCTACGTAGACAAATAGGGCTTTTATTTGCGGGAGAAGTTGAATTTTCTACTGGTGTTATTCATATCACTATAGAATATACTAGGGAATGGCAAAAAAAATTCTAAGTGGGGCAAAATGTGAAAGAAAAAAAACGTACTTTCACCATGTTTGCGGGAGATGTGTTTTTACGGAGTTTATTCTTTGGTAAAAATGATGTGTTCTGTGTATTCTACGCATCTGGCAATACCAAATATGTAGGGTTTCCGTTATGATTTGGTACCATAAAAAAAATTCCAAACATTTTCTATTTTTGAAATTTGCGGAGCCGATTTGTGCGACCAATAACTTTTTTGTGCTAACACCTACGGGCTTGAGTGAGGCGGCATTTTTTGCGGTCTGAAGTGTACTTTTTATTGCTAGCAGTTTGGAATGGATGCGATCCCTTTTATTCCAATTTTTATGAGACGTGAAATGACTTAAAAAACGCAATTTTGCCGTTTGGAATTTTTTTCCTTCTATGGTGTTCATTGCACGGGATAAATTATATTTTTATAGATCAGACTTTTTCGGACGCAGCGATACCAAATATGTGTAACTTTTTATTAATTTATCTTTTTTATTTGTAAAATGGTGAAAGGGGAGTGATTTGAACTTTTAATACTTTTTTTGTACTTTAGAACTTTATTTCTTTTTTTTTTCTTTTTTTTTTACTTTAACATTGAGTCCCTCTATGGTGCTTGACCACTAGGGGGTGCGATCGTTAATACAGTCTAATGCATTGCATAGACAATGCATTAGGCTGTACCAAGATGGCGGTTTCCCCACTTCTTGCCTGCGGCAGAAAGTGGGGCAAGCAGAAACATGGCAGCGATCAGAGCCTTCACAAGACTCCCTGCTGCCATGTTAGCCCATAAGGGCTCAGCGATCTTATCGTGGATGTCCCGATCGGGCTGAAGAATGGTGCGCGGCACCGTTTTTCTGTCATTTATCCGCCGCGGCCATCTTTGCTGCGTCGTCTAAGGGGTTAAACAGTGCAGGCAGGCGACGACGCCACCCTCCCGCGCTGAAACCGCTGGGTGTTAGCAGCGATTAGCCGCTAACACCCGGTGGCTATGAAATGGGATCGCGATGCGATCCTATTTAAAAGCCGCTTACCGGCGCTATGACGTACTCATACGTCATAGGTCTGTAAGGGGTTAATGTACATTCTGCACCTCACCCCCCATCTTGAAAGAAAAAAAAACAAGAAAAACTGAAATATCCCATGATCTTAAGGGGCCGTTTACATGGCAAGTGACAAATACCGGTCGGTTTATGCGACCGGTACTTGCACTGTTTTGTGGCCATCCCCAAGGCCGCGGAGAAAAGCCTTCCCCCTTCACATTGAGATGCACATATTCTGTCCGGAAGAATGTGCATACTCAATGTTTTTCGTGCGGCCCGCGAGCGGAAATACCGCCGGCCGGAAAACCCGTGCAGTGGGGACTGCTACAGGAGTTTTTTTGCAAACTGTATATGGACTTTCATATGTCTTGCACTGAGGAGAGGCTTCTGTCTGCGGCTTTCCTATGTCTTTTCACTGAGGAGAGGCTTCCGTCTGCGGCTTTCCTATGTCTTGCACTGAGGGAGGCCTCCCCTCTGCGGCTTTTTCCCATTTTTGCACTAAGGAGAGGCTTCCGTCTGCGGCTTTCCTATGTCTTGCACTGAGGAGAGGCTTCCGTCTGCGGCTTTCCTATGTCTTGCACTGAGGAGAGGCTTCCGTCTGCGGCTTTCCTATGTCTTACACTGAGGAGAGGCTTCCGTCTGCGGCTTTCCTATGTCTTACACTGAGGAGAGGCTTCCGTCTGCGGCTTTCCTATGGGCTTGCACTGAGGAGAGGCTACCGTCTGCGGCTTTCCTATGTCTTGCAACTGAGGAGAGGGGTTCCGTCTGCGGCTTTCCTATGTCTTGCACTGAGAGAGGGGTTCCGTCTGCGGGTTTCCTAATGTTTTGCACTGAGGAGGGCTTCCGTCTGCGGCTTTCCTATGTCTTGCACTGAGGAGAGGCTTCCGTCTGCGGCTTTCCTATGTCTTGCACTGAGGAGAGGCTTCCGTCTGCGGCTTTCCTATGTCTTGCACTGAGGAGAGGCTTCCGTCTGCGGCTTTCCTATGTTTTGCACTGAGGAGAGGCTTCCGTCTGCGGCTTTCCTATGTCTTGCACTGAGAAGAGGCTTCCGTCTGCGGCTTTCCTATGTCTTGCACTGAGGAGAGGCTTCCGTCTGCGGCTTTCCTATGTCTTGCACTGAGGAGAGGCTTCCGTCTGTGGCTTTCATATGTCTTGCACTGAGGAGAGGCTTCCGTCGGCCGCACTCTGCCATAAAGCCCCGACTGCTGGAGGCTGCAGTGATAGTTGACTTTGTGGAACTTTCTCCCATCTCCCTCCTGCATCTCTGGAGCTCAGCCACAGTGATCTTGGGGTTCTTCTTTACCTCTCTCACCAAGGCTCTTCTCCCACGATTGCTTAGTTTGGCTGGACGGCCGGGTCAAGGAAGAGTTGTGATCGTCCCAAACTTCTTCCATTTTATGATTATGGAGGCCACTGTGCTCTTAGGAACCCTGAGGGCTGCAGAAATTCTTTTGTAACCTTGACCAGATCTGTGCCTTGCCACCATTCAGTCTCTGAGCTCCTTGGGCAGTTCCTTAGACCTCACGATTCTCATGTGCTCTGACATGCACTGTGAGCTGTGAGGTCTTACATAGCCAGGTGTGTGCCTTTCCTAATCAAGTCCAATCAGTTTAATGAAACACAGCTGGACTCCAATGAAGAAGTAGAATCATCTCAAGAAAGATCAGAAGGAAATGGACAGCATGTGAGTTAGGAAGGGGGTCACAGCAAAGGGCCTGAATACTTATGATCATGTGATATTTCAGTTTTTCTTGTTTAATAAATGTGCAAAAATATCTACATTTCAGTTTTTTTCTTTCAAGATGAGGGGAGAGGTGGTGCAGAGTGTACATTAATGAGCAAAAAAAATGAACTTTTTGGATCTTACCAAATGGCTGCAATGAAAGAAAGAGTGAAAAATGTAAAGGGTTCTGAATACTTTCCGTACTCACTGTACATAGATATTTAGATGGATGGATAGATAGACAGATAAGCACATCAGTGTAATCATGTATACGCAGTTGTTATCTTTGGTAGCTTCTAGAATATCATAGATACATGATAAAATGTACCATTCATTTTCAATGTAATCTCCTTTTGCACCTGATACTCTCACCTTCCTATAGCTCAGCATATAACGTGTGCTGCCAAAAGATGGGATTTTTAATATCACTTCTCTTGGGTTAGAGGCCATCGGCTGCCTTGTAATAAATTGATTGTACGCTCATATTTAAAGGGGTTGTCTCACTACAAGGATTGCTGCTTTTTATGTTAAAGAACTTGCAAAAACAAGTCAGTTTGTAATATGTGTCCATTAACAGTGTCCTACCTATTCCTAGATATCCCCTCTTGTATGGGCTGCATCAGCTTCGCAGGCCGCTATAGCTACAGACCTGTTTGATCTCTCCTAATAGGCTGCCAGCACTGGTTGCTATGGCTACAGACCTGTTCGATCTCTCCTGATAGGCTCTCAGCACTGGTTGCTATAGCTACAGACCTGGTTGACATGTCCCAATACGAATGCGCCATTTTTTTGGTGTATTTTGCACCCAAAAAAATGTTGGCGCTCTGTTCTCTATATAAATAAACTGTAATGTACCAAAACCAGGCGCATTATACGCTGGCACAAAACATTTTATTGCACCTAATAAGGCGCATCAAATATGCTAGCAGTGATACGATATGCACCTAGATTTTGTAATGCACCTGGATAGATGCTTTCATTTCACAAAGCAAGGTAGGCCAGATTTTTGAAAGGTTTGTACTTTCCGCCGCACTTTACACTGATTTAATGCGCCGCAAGATTAACGTGCCGTCGCCACTTTGCAGACATGTCGCCCCTGGTGTCCTCAGCAGATCCTCACTGCAGGCAAGTAGAAGCCAGTAAATGATTCTTAGAAAACAGGACTGAGGTAAGATGAACCGATGGAGTGAGACAACCCCTTTAAGTGATTTGACACAATTTTGGGAAAACATCAATCCGATTCTCAGGAACAATAGAATTACTATATGTAACAATCATATATTGTACAAGCAAAAAAGGCACTCGAGCCAGCTCACCACTCCTGTTATAATCCGGGCTGCACTCTAGAAAGCAACAGTCCTGACAAAGCACCAAGTAGAAGGATGGCCAGCAACTCCAGTAGAAATACAAATAGTACGCCTTCATTGTTAAAAGCAAGTGGAGACATCAAAGCCAAACATGGGGGCTGCAGACGCTGATGCGTTTCAGGTTTCACATAACCCTTAGTCGTAGCAAAGAAGCCTTATGAATAACACATATATACATATTGTAACGGGTTGCGCCGCGGGCCGGGCCACGGCCCGCGGGCGGCCCGGGGTCCCCCAAGACAGGGCCCCGGCGGGCGCGGGTGCCGCCGCGGGGCCTACGGGCGCCCGTGGTCGCAGCCGTTCGGTCTCCTCACCTGATCGCGCTCCCGTTCGGTCCGCGTCCCCTGCTGGCCGGAATGCGCATGCGCGCCCCCTAGTGCGCGCGCACGCTCGTTCATGTAGATTTAAAGGGACAGTGCGCCGGTAATTGGCTAATTGCCGGGCGCTGTCCCTATTTAAGTTTTGGACCCACGTCACTTCCCTGCTGGATCTTTGTTGCCCTGTGCCTTTGAGAAAGTGTTCCTGATAGTATATTTGCCTTGCCGTGGACCAGACCTCTTTCTACGTTTCTCGACTCCGAACCTCTGCCGCCTGCCCTGATCTTACCGCCAGTCCACGACCACGAACCATTGCTGCCTGCCCTGTCCATACTGCCTGCCCACCACTACGATTCTTGGATTACGATTTTGTACCTCGCTGCACCTCGGCTGCCGCCGCAAGCAAGTCACGTCAAGTGTAACGACCTGGTAGCCTCACGCTGCAGCAAGTCCATCCCACTTTGCAGCGGGCTCTGGTGAAAACAGGGGGCTACTTAGATTCCGTTCCCTGGCGTGGCTTACTCCATTGCTTGCGGTGGTCCGGCGGATCCACTACCAAGTCCGTTACACATATATATATACCATGTAAGAACAAACTCACCTGTGTAAAGAGCATTCCGGCTGTTGCGCCCCCCCCGGCCGCCCACGCAGGCGCCATTCCAACTTAAGGGACGCCGAGCCAGAGCCCGGCCCACCATGAAGCAACACCCACAATAGGTGGGGGTAATGACCTAGGTGCCGAGGTACAGTGTCCGGAACCCCGCCCCCCAGAGCAGGAATACGCACCCGGAGCAGAACGGGAAGACACATCAGCCGGACATCCCACACAGGAGAGAAAACAAGTGACACTAAAATAAACACGTATATAAAAAACAAAGTAGACTGCAAGCAAACAATGTATTGATAATGACGACCAAAATACATGATATAATAAATAAGTAACAAACCCTATATTCAATAATAACAATAAGGCCTCGTTCACACGGCTTATTCTGCCGCGTATTGGCGCCGTACTGCGCGCCGGATTTGCGCTTCAGTACGGCGCCAATCCGCGGCAGCAATTACGGTAATCCACTGCTCTCATAGAGAACAGTGGAATCCGTCGCTCCTCCCCGCTCTGCGAATCCGCCGCAGGGGGAGAAAGTGACATGCACATTATTTACGGCGCGGACGCGCTCCGGCCCCGCCCCCGTCCTGCCCCTTATTCACGGCGGATTTGTGCGCTCAATACGGCGCACAAATCCGTCGGGAATAAGCCGTGTGAACACGGCCTAAAGGCGTACTATTTGTATTTCTACCGGAGTTGCTGGCCATCCTTCTACTTTGAACAATCATATATTAGCTGAATCTGTGCAAACAGGGAGCTGACAGGTGTCGTGCAGAGCAGATGTGGGAACCGACGCTCTAACCTTCACTAACAAAGTAGATGACGTCTCTATTCTTATCATGTAAACACTTTAACCAGGATCAAAATATACAAATACACAATGTGATTAACATGTAAAACTACCTTACTGCTAATCCATATGCATCGATACAGTGCAACTGGAAGATGGCAGACCCGAACCATCAAATCCGCATCCAAAGCTAAGGAGTTTGTTACACAAGATTAGAAAAACATGGCTGCTTCTTTCCAAAGTCAGTGCCACACCTACTCACTGTTGGTACTGCAGCTCTACCCCATTTACTTCACTGGTGCCAAACTGCAACATCACACAAAACTCATGAACAGAAGTGGTGCGGTATCTTGAAAAAAGCCATCTTTTTCTAACCTTGTACCCCTTTAGGGCCCGTTTACACGGCACAGGACAAATACACGGCACACGGCCGCAGGGGGACTGCAAACCGCAAACCGTCTGGAAAACGTGGTGACATGGCTTAAAAGGGGTTGTCTCACTACAAGGTTTGCTGCTTTTTATGTTAAAGATCTTGCAAAAACAAGTCATTTGGTAATATGTGTCCATTAACAGTGTCCTACCTGTTCCTAGATATCCCCTCTTGTATGGGCTGCATCAGCTCCTGTGGTCGCTATAGCTACAGACCTGTTTACTCTCTCCTGATAGGCTGCCAGCACTGGTTGCTATAGCTACAGACCTGGCTTCTACTGTAGCCTTGTATAAGCCAGTAAACACGCCCCTGAATTCAAAATGATACCAAGAGAACAGGACGACATGGTGCCCCTTGTTAATGCATACCCTTAGCATGGTTCCAGGTAATGTCACCTGAAAGCATTTTCTGTCTCCCTGTGCAGAGATAAGATAAAAAGCTCCCTGCTAATTGCTGTTTCTGACAGCTAATTAGCACATCTACACAGCAGGTGATCAATCACAGGAGTGCTGTGATCCCCATGCTGAGGATCCCTGGGATTGGTCAGTCAGTCTGCTGACTCACCCATTACAGCTGATCCACATCCCAGGGCTCTGCTCTGTGAAAGAGAGTGAGGAGATGGTATTTCTGTGCTGGGTCCTAGTGCCCTGTGCTGTGATCTGCGCTGTCACAGCCTGAAATACTTTATTAAACCCCTCCACTGCCTAATCACTTCACTGCCCCTGTGATCTATTTGTGGCAGCTGTCTGATCAGACAGTTTGCCACTTTCAAGTTCCAGCAATTTTCTGCCAGTGATCATCACTGGCTCATACAGTGAAAAACACACAAAAATTAACCCCTTCATTGCCAAGTCCCTGTTCCCTCACTCATATTGTTATAGCTGTCTGATCAGTTAAAAAGACAGTTTGTAACTTCTGTTCCCAATCTGTCACTGCCCATCACTACCCAATAAAGCCTGAAAAATATTCTAAAACAAGAAGGTGCTCCTTCAATTCTGAGGCCTTGGGAAGAGTTCAAAAAGCGCATATGGGCCACAAGTGGGATATTTTTAAAAACTGCATAATAAGGAGAATCATTATTGAGTTGCAATTTCTTGGTAAAATCTACGGGGTTCCATGAATAATAAAACAAAAATCGGAAATCTGCAAAAAAGTTAAAATTTTGAAATTTCACTTTCACTTTTTATTAATTTCTGTGAAATACCTAAAGAGTTAATAAACTTCCTAAATGCTGTTTTGACTATGGTAAGGGGTGTAGTTTCTGAAATGGAGTCATTTATGGGGGTTTCTAACATACAAGCCCCTCAAAAGCACATCAGAAGTGGCCTGGTTCCCCAAAAAAATCTGTTCTGCACATTTTCTTGAAAATTTTAAAATTTGCTACTAAATTTCAAAGCCCCCAAATGTCTTAAAAATAATAGGCTGTTTAAAAAAATCATGCCAACACAAAGTAGACATATGGTAGATGTTCATTATTTACTATTTTGTTTGGTGTGACTATGTGTCTTGCACACAGAAATGTTTTAACTTTGAAAATGGCAAATTTTCCCAAATTTTCACAAAATTTCGATATTTTTCACACCTAAACAAGGATTTTATCGACCAAAATTAATTGCCAATGTGTCACGAGAAAACAATCTCTGAATCACATGGTTAGGTAAAAGTGTTGAAAAGTTATTCACAGATAGAGTGGCACATGTCAGATTTGAAAAAAAGGGCTTGGTCCTTAACTCCAAAACAGGCTTAGACCTTAAAGGGTTAAAGAATTGTTCCCATCTCACACTTTGATGGTGTATCAACAGAATATGCAATCAATGTGTGATAAGTGTGTGTTCCACCTCTTTGACCTGCACCCATATCAAGAACGAGCCACCGAAAGTCTCCGTTCTGAATGGAAAGCAGGTCACACTTGCACACTGCTCTCCACTTTGTTCTATGGGAGTACAGGTGAGAGATGTGTACGGCTGTACTCAGAACTCCCATAGAACAGAAATCGTGCACAAACACCATCGCCTCTCCATTTTAAGCTCTTTCGGGGGCCGTTCCCGAGATAAGTGCGGGTCCCAGAAGTGGGCTGGCAACAATCCGACTTTGATGGCATATCTTTTGGACATGCCATCAACATGCGAGATGGGAACCCCTCTTAAAGGTCTAGAGGTGAAAGCAGTCTAGTAAAAAATCACAAAAAGACATGGGCAGATTATCTGCAATGGCCACAACATTTTTTTTCCATAGGAAAACATTGAAATTGTCGAACATCTGCAATCATACTAAATGTAGGCATCTCCTTGGATCCCTGGCTTTACATAGGGGTTGTTCACATGTTGCCTTTTTCCATGCAAATTTTTTCCAAGACAGCGCTGAAGACTGCAATTTTTTGCATTTCATTAGGCTCGCAAATGAAAATATACCAAACTGCGACCTGCCTCTCTTTTTTGGCACTTCATTCAGTCTCATAAATAGAAATACACATGTAAATTATCCAAGTACGTATGCCATTACAGGTTTTATTGCGACCTCTGCCTTCAGATAACATGTGTCCATCCTATATTAGGGAACTTTAACAATTGTTCATATAATACATATAATCAGGTTTTCCAATAGAATAAAAAATCATGAAGAAACTAAAATTTTCAGTAAAAAAATAAATAAAATTAAATCCCAGAACCAAGCTAAGGCATTTACATATGTGGTCCAATATTCCATATGCAGACACTGTTAACAAATGTCGGGGCTATGAGACACGAGGGGTGAGCAAATGGGCTGCAGATATTATTCTGCCATAATTTTGCACAAATTACAGTAAAACTACAGGGAACCAACCATCCCTGCCTGCACTGTAGTATAATTAGCCCTTACAGGACCTTTGAGTTGTCATTTTAATGTCACTGAAGGTTATATAGACTAATTACACTACACTCAACACCACAGAGGAGGAATATGTAGTAACAGTGGGAAAGATGGAAGTCTAAGAGGACAAGAACAGGGTGATCAGTGATGGGGGCCACAGCAATAGCATCTTTGTGAGAGGACCAGAGCAGTAGTCTATCTGTGAGGAAGCTATGAGCAGTCTATATTTGATACAGGAAACCATCCGTAGCAATCTATATGTGAGAAAGGAGGGGTCATGAGCATCAACCTGTAGGTGAGGAGCTATAAGCAGTCTGTATGTGACAGAGGAAACCATCAGCAGCAGTCTATTTGTAAGCTGCAAGCAGTCTAAATGTGACAAAGGAAACAATCAACGGCAGTCTATAGGTGAGTAAGCTGCAAGCAGTTTAAATGTGACAGAGAAAACCATCAGCAGCACACTCTATGTAGGAGAGAAGGGGACATAAGTCTATTAGTGAGGAGGGGACTATAAGCATCGGTCTATATGTCACAGAGGAGGGGGATGGAGAAGCAGTCTATATGTGACAGAGGAGGGGGGCATGAGCATTAGTCTATATGTAACAGAGAAGGTGACTACAGCACCAGACTATATGTGAGAGAGGAATGGGGCGTGTGAAGTACGCGAGTCGGGTACTAATAGTATGATGTGGGTGGGACCAGGCAGAAGGGAGTGGGCTGTCTCTTCCAAACTCACTCCACTGTTCCCTGTTCCCTGCACTGAGCAGTGTAGTGGATATACACTCACCGGCAACTTTATTAGGTACCCCTGTCCAACTGCTCGTTAACACTTAATTTCTAATCAGCCAATCACATGGCGGCAACTCAGTGCATTTAGGCATGTAGACATGGTCAAGACAATCTCCTGCAGTTCAAACCGAGCATCAGTATGGGGAAGAAAGGTGATTTGAGTGCCTTTCAACGTTGGCATGGTTGTTGGTGCCAGACGGGCTCGACTGATTATTACAGAAACTGCAGATCCCCTGGGATTTTCACGCACAACCATCTCTGGGGTTTACAGAGAATGGTCCGAAAAAGAAAAAAACATCCAGTGAGTGGCAGTCCTGTGGGCAGAAATGCCTTGTTGATGCAGAGGTAAAGGAGAATGGGCAGACTGGTTCGAGCTGATAGAAAGGCAAACAGTGACTCAAATAGCCCCCTCGTTACAACCAAGGTAGGCAGAAGAGCATCTCTGAACGCACAGTACGGCGAACTTTGAGGCAGATGGGCTACAGCAGCAGAAGACCACACGGGTGCCACTCCTTTCAGCTAAGAACAGGAAACTGAGGCCCCAAATTTGCCCAAGCTCATCGAAATTGGACAGTAGAAGATTGGAAAAACGTTGCCTGGTCTGATGAGTCTCGATTTCTGCTGCGACATTCGGATGGTAGGGTCAGAATTTGGCGTCAACAACATGAAAGCATGGATCCATCCTGCCTTGTATCAACGGTTCAGGCTGGTGGTGGTGGTGTCATGGTGTGGGGAATATTTTCTTGGCACTCTTTGGGCCCCTTGGTACCAATTGAGCATCGTTGCAACACCTTGTTGAATCTATGCCACGAAGAATTGAGGCAGTTCTGAAGGCAAAAGGGGGTCCAACCCGTTACTAGCATGGTGTACCTAATAAAGTGGCCGGTGAGTGTATATTTTAATACAGATTGTAGTTGTTGTTCTAGGGACAACAACTGCCCGTAAGTGGATGTATTTTCTATTAAGTAAAAAACAAAAAGACCAGTTCACATATCCGATTGGATGCACGGACTTGTGGAGATAACGTATGCAGAACGAAAAACAGAGGTATTGTCCAGCTTTCAATAAAAGCAGTGTCTTTATTTAGTGCAGGAGACATGTAAAACACAGACCGCTTATAGTAATTGACGCGTTTCAGGCCATGTGGGCCCTTAATCATAGCATATTTTCTGCAGGTAGCTTTGACTTTCTCCACAGACACTCAGCACACCTGGAGCATCGCGTGTGAGGCGTGTGCCATGGCTGCGGGCGTTTGACTCTGGTGGTGCGGTGTCTGAGTGGTGCCAACATGTCCAGGGTGGTTGTGAGAGTTTCATTGTAACGTTTGACAGCCTGGTCAGGACATGAGAGGGAGGAGATTGGGGGCAGTGAGGACTGTATGGTGTCTGTGAGTTCCTGAGTATTAATGGAGCGGATATTTCGGAATGTGTGATGAGCAGGTTTGTCCAGAGAAGGCTGAGAATTAGTGATAATGAAGGAGATAAGGTTGTGGTCAGAGAGAGCATAAGGAGAATTAGTGAAGTTAGAAATTGAGGAAAGATGACAGAAGACCAGATCAAGAGAGTTCCCACCCTTGTGGGTTGGAGAGTCAGTAAACTGCGAGAGGCCGAGAGAAGAGGTTAGTGAAAGAAACTGAGAGGCAGAAGGAGACATGGGGTCATCAATGGGGGTGTTAAAAAGCACCCATGATGAGAGTGGGTATTTCAGTAGAGAGGAAGTGAGGGAGCCAGGCAGCAAAATGGGCTATCTACTAATGTATACATACCTGTCAGCTGCCATTGATTCCAGTAAATGTCATTCACAGGTTAATAACGCACTTGTAGTTTCATAGCACAGTTAACAATTATATTTCTCACCCTAAACTGACACCCTATAGGGTGAGATCTCAGGCAGCAGTAGCCAGGCTACTCAACTGTGGCTACAATGCAAAAGACAACTGCCCAGACATGCGGTTTGTTGCAGTTTGCTACTTTGATTTTAAAGGGGTTTTGCCACGATCTCATTTCATACCTCCTGCATCCAGCTCTTCAGCTCTTTGTGCTCAGAAGGGGGCGTGTGTGATTTGTTTGAACTGCACATCATGTGACCCAGCAGTATGACATCACCAGGCCGGGAGTAGAATGATAGCACCTGGGGTTTGAACACTCAGTAGCTGCCTGAGAGGAGAGGTGATGTCTGAGGATGTGCGACCAGGACTGAGAAGCTCTCAGCCCTGGTCGTATCCCCTGGAAACGAGCTGTAAACAATGGATCACTAAAGGAGCAGCTAAAACAAAAACGATGCAGAATTTTTAATAATGATGAATGTTGAAAATGTGTGTTATTTCATTTGCAAGCTTCCCACGTCAATTTTACTTCGTGGCAAAACCCCTTTAATAGCCGCATGGTCTTTAAATTGTTTACCTGAAGCCATTAATAATCCGAAAAACGAGCCGATCAGCACGTCCATGTAATTTTTAACTGCATCACGGTCAAATCTAGTCTGCCTGCTTAAGCTAGAACTTTAGGGTATGTTTACACGGCATCATTTTACTGAGTATCCTGATACGCATAAAAAGCTCATAAACTAGCTGTCCCATTATTTCCAACAGAAACACACATGGCAGATTACACTGCATACTGTGGTGTTCAGATTTTCCTATATAGATTTTACATTTAAAAAAAAAAAAAAAAATGACATCACTCATTTAACCGTTGTCCACATATAAAATGCATGGGGTTCCATGGTGTGCTTTAGTTGCATTAAAGGGGTTGTCTCACCATGCTGTTTCACAGAGCAAATGGCAGCTTCAGATACACACATCCTTACTCTTCCTGGTCAGGCTGTGGCTGGTTCTATAGCAGTGATTAGCATATCAGCTCTGTATTCCCAACTCTTCTAGTTGCACTAACATGACCCCAGGAGATGTAATTCATGATGCAGAGAGCTACAGAGCATAAAGTAACTAATGTCCTTTGTTTGAGATAACACACTCTGTTCTCAAGCTGACGTCCGTCCTGTTGATGTCACTCCCTGCTCGCTGTCTAATCAGGAAGAGAGTTTCGGGACCAGATTCTGGTTTGGAGGCGTTACATAGATGACATCTTTTGTGTGTGGCGGGGTGACATTGGATCCCTTCATAGATTCCTTGAATTCTTGAATGGGTCATGTCCTGGACTACAGTTCACGATGGAATTCGATAGGTTTCAACTTCATTTTTTGGACACACTTATCAAGAAGGATGAATATGGACTTTTGTCCACTGACATCTACTCTAAACCCACTGACCGTAATAGCTTATTGGATTATAGGAGCTGCCATCCTGGCAGCACCAAAAATGCCTTGCCTAAATCGCAATTTGCTCGGGTTAAACGTATTGTAACTAATCCGACATTACAAAAACAGAGACTGGAAGAAATGGCGACTAAATTTAGGAAGAGACATTACCCTGAACAGACACTTGACTTTAGGGATACTCCAGGAGAACAGTCAACACAACGAACCACCACAAATAGACGTATTACGTTTATTAATACACATCATCCATTCATGTTAAAAATCCATCAATGTATTAAGAGAAGGTGGCCTCTTTTAAGGGAGTATTATCCACAAATTGAGGAATTCCAACAACCGGTGATGATCTGCTCTAGACGACCGAAAAATCTTAGGGATACTCTTGTTCGAGCAGATATTGGTTCATCAAGGGTATTAACATTACAGAGATCGCTGAGTAACCCCAAAAAAGGTACTTTTGCATGTCTACATTGTGCACAATGTGCAAATATAATAAGGGGAGAATATGTGCAACATCCACATACTGGCAAGAGTATACCTATACGAAGCTTTTTCACTTGTGAATCTTCTGCTGTTATATATCTGCTGAAATGCCCATGTGGTCTCGTCTATATAGGCGAAACTATGCAGAAAGTTAAAGACAGAATTGCCAGCCACAAATCGACTATTCGTTGCCAAAAAATTTGGTTACCGGTTCCTGCTCACTTTTTAGAATCGAAACATACTGTTGCACAACTGAAATTCCAAGTGCTAGAACAGGTACGACGACCTAGAAGGGGTGGTGACCACATACGGCTGTTAAAAGAAAGAGAATCTTGGTGGATTCACCATCTGGACACTTTAACACCCCGAGGGCTTAATCGAGAATGCGACTTTAACTTTAGATAGAAAAATAAAATATAAGTTGATAACTTTCTGCTTTATTATCTTTCAAGGAATAATGAATACTCAAGCTAGGGTGAGATTACTATGTATATATGTATATATATGTCCATGTTTGTACTTTAATATTGTATGTGTATATATATTTGTATATATGATGTCACTAATACATTGTCATTTTGTTGCATGTAATGATCAACATGTGGATATATATATGGAGTACAGCCATTTAATAACAGTGTTCGATTGTCCTCTTAACAGCATGGGTAGGAATTCATAATACAGTCATAGAACCTATTCAACCTATTCAAGATGATATGCAAATAGCTAGAAAGTAGATCTTAGTTTCACAACTATGATATGTGCCCGCTATTGGATAATGTCCACGGGATTGTATCTGCTAGGCGCTGGGATGTATCTTGGATACGGCGTCTATAGAAGTTAGGGCGGAAGCTGGGTTTCAGCTGCCAGGTTGTGACGCATGTCCGCCGGAACAGGGCGCATGCGCAGTTGTATTTAAGAGACGCCGAGATGATTCTTAGACACGGCGCCTTCCTTACTATTCTCTCTATGTCGTGGATAGACTAATACACTTTTCCAAAACTTTGCCTGTAAGTATGCGGTTACATTGAGTTGATCTTCAGGCATTATATTTGCATAATAATTTATATAAATTATAGGCTGCAATTTTTTATTTTATTTACAGGCGCTATGAATTAAGAATGTATAAGAAGGTATGACATATGATTGGCTCTCCTATATTGTCCATATGTGGAACAGATATGTCTAAGTTATATGTAATATTATGGGGAATTGGTGTAAAGTAATTTTTCTGTATAATTTTTGTTGGGATAATTGTATGTTTCTTGGGTGATGGGTTGTATCTTATAGGTTATTTATGTTTTGTTGTAGCGACTTGTCTGACGAAGGTCTTAAGTGAACCGAAAACGTTTACAAACAATGGAATCAGTCGCTGTACTACATGAAACTTCGTTTTGAATATTGAAGAATATGTTAATAATAAAAATTTTTGTAAAATAATTAAGAGTTTTGTGTGCAGGTATATACTTAATATTGTTGAAAGTTTTTTTATACCAAGCACCTATGTAATGGTATCTGGTGTGTCGAGCAATACTAAATTGTGTGTAATCAGGAAGAGAGAGCAGGACGGTAACCAGAGAAAGCTGTGTGCACTCAGAGCAGATAAAACCCCTCTTATGTCCTGATCAAGTTAATATTAAAAGACTAATATATTTGGAAAAAGTCTTCATTTACAGTTTCACTACATGTTGAAAGTTAATCTTTGTAGTGAGAAAACCCCTTTAAATGGTGTTTATCCACATCCAAAAATGCTTTGGCTCCTTTAATAAATCCACCTGGTGTAATTACCCCACGAGTCTGAGCGATCACATTACACAGACACCCGTGTGGGTGGATGGTGGACTCAGGTGTATTTCAAACTGAATAATCTGAAATGATATACCATAAAGTTCTCTCGCAGGCTGGAGACATTACTAAACGCCCACACTTACTTATGTCACATTAGAAATGTATATGAAATTATTTGTCATAGCAACACATCTAGAAAAAGAACAGAGAGTATAATTTAGGGAGCAGCGACAATGTGTAAAGGTTCACACTCGTAACGGGGCAATAGGCACTGGCATAACCAGCACATAGTAGGAATACATGAAAGTCAAGCCAATAAGCCTGAATATTAAAGCCACCTGACTAACATTGTGTAGGTTCCATCATGGCAGCAGAACATCTCTGACCTATCAAGGCAAGGACTCCCCAAGACCAAGACATTCACAGAAGATCCTATAATTCCTGTAAATCCATGGATTGGACTTGTTTTTCTAGTACATCTCACAGATACTCGATTGGATTGAGTTCTGGAGGCCAAATCATCACCCTGAACTCTGTGGTATGTTCCTCAAAAAAATCCTGAAAAATGTTTGCAGTGTGGCCGGAGAATTATCCTGCTGAAATAAGCCACTGCCATTAGGGAATAGCGCTTCCATGAAGGGGTGGGCTTGGTTTGTACAATGTCTAGGTAGGTGGCACATGTCACAGTAACATCCACATGATGCCAGGATCCAAAGTTTCCCAGCAGAACATTGCCCAGAGCATTGCACTGCCTCCGGCGGCTTGTCTTCCATAGTGTCGCCTGGTGCCATCTCTTCCACAGGTAAGTAATGCACATGCGTCCATATTAGATCAGGCTGCCTTCTTCCACTGCTCCATGTTCCAGTTGTGATGCTTCAGTGCCCATTTTAGGCACTTTCATTGGTAGGCAGGGGTCAGCATGGGCACTATGACCGGTCCCCACAAAAAACTGCAATGCCTTGTGTGTTCTGATACCTTAGTTTCTATCACAGCCAGAAGGAAATTTTTAGTAATTTGTACAATAGTAGCTCTCCTGTAAGATTGGACCTGATGAGCTAGCCTTTATCCCCCACGCACTTTAACCCATTGCCGACATTTGATGTCCAGGTTTGTTATAATTTCAGTAAGAATATATGGAGCGGGCTCACTATGCGTTGGGTGTCGGCTGTTAATTACATTTAATACCCACTGCTAACAACACGGATCAGAGCCGGTTCCAATCCCTGCTATTTAACCCTTTAGATGAAGCAGCACCCTTTTGTGGGGTGCCAAGTGGTTGCCATGGCAGAAGGGTGTACAGTCGACCCCTAATGGTCAAGTAAGGGTGACAATACAAAAAAAAACTTTTAAAAATAGGAAAAAAAATAATAAATATTAATGTTCAGCCCCTTGTTGCCATGTTACAAACATTTTTTAAAAAGATACACATAATCGGTTATCGCCTCATTTCAAAAAAAAGTCCAATCTATTAAAGGGTTTTTAATACAAAGTAAAATTGATGTGGGAAGCTTGCAAAATAAATAATAGACATTTTCACCATTCATCATAATTAAAAATTCTCCACCATTTTGTTCTAACTGCTCCCTTAGTGATCCATTGTGTACAACTCGTCTCCAGGGGATATGACCAGGGACGAGAGCTCCTCAGTCCTGGCCGCACATGCTCAGACATCAACTCTCCTATCAGGCAGCTACTGTCAGTCTTTTTCCTGCCCAGTAATCACAAACTCACTGCTGAGTTAACGGTTTGGTAGTGGATCCGCTGGAGCACCGCAGGCGATGGCGTAAGCCCACACCAGGGAGTGGAATCTAAGTAGGTCCCAGTATTCACCAGAGCCCGCCGCAAAGCGGGATGGTCTTGCTGCGGCGGGAGTCTACCAGGTCACTTCCACTGGCGGGGCTGGCCTGCGGTGGCGGCCAAGGGTAGGCGGGTACGGAATCGTCAGGCCGGCTCGTAGTCGGGGACCGACAGGAGGTCAGGACAGGCGGCTCTGGTTCGTAACGTAGACAGGCAGAAGGTCAGGGCTGGCGGCAAGGTTCGTGGTTGGTAAACGTAGGCTCGAGGTTCGGTACACGGATAGGCAGACTAGAACAATACTGGAAAGGCTTTCTCCAACAGGAATACACCAAGGATCCGGCAAAGGCCACCAGGAAGAGGCCGGAGTTAAATAGGAGCAGTGCCCGGCAATGACCCCTTTAAATTTCAAACTGCCGGCGCGCGCGCCCTAGTGGCGGAGCCACGCGCCGGGAGATAGAGACAGGCTGAGCAGGAGCGTGGCCGGGTAAGTGGACGCCGGCGGGGACGGGGGAGTGAGCGGACCCAGAACCCGACATGCGGTACGGGGCTCCGCTAGGAGTAGGAGCACGGACGCGCCTGCGATCCGGGACAGTGGTCGCAGGGGCGTCCGTGACAGTACCCCCCCCTTGGGGCCCCCCCTCTTGGGCCTCCCTCTCTTACTGGATTGGAGGAATCTCTGGATGAGGCTGCGGTTCAAGATATTCCCCTCCGGCTCCCAAGACCTCTCTTCAGGACCGAACCCCTTCCAGTCCACTAAAAAGTATCTTTTTCCTCTAGTTCTCCTCATGCCCAGAATTTCTTTGACCTCGAAGACATTGGGTGCATCTGCCACAGAGGGAGGAGGAATAGCCTTCTGGGAAAAGCGATTAAGGACCAGGGGTTTCAGTAAGGAGACATGAAACGAGTTGGGGATTCTCATAGTAGGAGGGAGCCGGAGTTTGTAGGACACCGGGTTGATGCGGCTGATGACCTCAAAGGGTCCCAGGAAACGGGTTCCCAGTTTGTGAGAAGGCATCTTAAGGCGGACATATCTAGCCGAGAGCCACACCTTGTCACCTGGGGAGAAAACCGGAGGAGGAATTCCTCTTTTGTCCGCTTGAGTCTTCATGCGCTCGGAAGCGCGGAGCAGATACTGACGGGTCTGGGACCAGATGGCCTTCATGTCTTGCACTAGTGCGTCCGCCACCGGAACCTCGGAGGAGGTTGCTAGAGGGAGAGGAGGGCGGGGATGCAGGCCATACACAATGTAGAAGGGGGAGATCCCCGCGGACTCAGACCCCAAGGGAGTTTATAAGAGAACTCCCCATGGCTGCAAGTTGGACCAATCATCTTGACGCGCCGAGACGAAATGGCGAAGGTAACATCCCAAGACCTGGTTGACCCTCTCTACCTGACCGTTCGTCTGCGGGTGGTAGGCAGACGAGAAGTCGAGCTTCATCTGAAGTTGGTTACACAGGGCTCGCCAAAACCTGGAGACAAACTGAACTCCCCGGTCCGAGACGATTTGCTGATGGAGTCCATGCAGACGAAACACATGAAGGAAGAATAGCTCAGCCAGGCGGGGGGCAGATGGCAGCCCTGGCAACGGGACGAAATGCGCCATTTTGGAAAAGCGATCCGTAATCACCCAAATAATGGTGTTGCCAGACGACGGAGGGAGGTCAGTTATGAAGTCCATAGAAATGTTGGTCCAAGGTTGAGTAGGAATGGGGAGTGGCTGTAGTAGATCTGCCGGCTTGTGACGTGGCATCTTATTGAGGGCACAGGAGTCACAAGACGAAACAAAGTCCTTAACATCCTTTTCCAGCTCTGGCCACCAATAGAACCGGGATATCAGGTGAAAGGTTCTACGGGTGCTGGGATGGCCAGCCACCAATGAGCAATGTCCCCATTTTAAGATACGTCTGCGGAGAGTAGGGCGCACATAAGTCTTACCAGGGGGGACCCTTCGGAGGTCCACTGGAGCTGCCGAGATAAGACGTTCTGGAGGAATTATGTGTTCTGGAGTAGTATCATAATATCTCCAAAAAATTGGGAATCTCGCAAGAGAACAGAGAGTGACTTTTGATCACTATATTTACTATTTTGCCGTAGGCAAACTTAAACTCTATCAGTTCTCTATCTGTTAAACACTAAAACGTAACTTTTATTATATATAACTCTTAACCTCTATACTCACTATTTAAAAACCTGATCTCTCACCTCATCATTTAACCCTTTTTGCTTCTGAAAGAGGGAACAACTCCCTCTCCACCATCAGTCACTGTGGAGCTCCACCATATTAACAGGAGAGCCTTATATCTATAGCAAAGTACTAGCTCCAGTAAGGGATCCCAAGCCTACTACTTGGCATTTGTCCTAATCTCATGGACCATGAACAAATAAGGCCCCTTGTGACACCCCTGTCAGCAGGATGACCACTTTGTAGACAGAGGTGAAACTCAACAGATTTTAAAATGTTATATCTGACCTACTCCGACATGTTTCGCCAGCTAACCAGGCCTTCATCACGGCTTAAGGTTCCGATCCATGTGGTCTGAGCTCACTTCCTTTTATTATCATGTTAGGTAAACACCCCATTCAGATGCCTCACCAATAAGCCATCAGAGAATCCACATAAAACCCACTCCCCCTTCCGCTCTCCTGCACGCACACTCCATAACATTTCTGCTAATAACTGCCACCATGCTCTCATGACCAACAAACTTCGAGACAAATTCACCATGCTCCTTAACGTTGCATTGCTCCCCATCTTACAGTAACAGCCCGCGCCAACATACTGCACCAGCAACCCCTCACCCTGACTGAGATGGGCTTCCATCCTCACTGTCTCTCATATTATTGCAACTGCGTGGCACACCTATAATGAACTGAGCAGAGATAGGTGTCACACTATATCAGAGCTCACACCACTTTATCAACTCCCATCACCCAATCTCTCAATTCTAATATGCATATTCATTGGGAATATAAATTCCATGTAATAGACTAATGTCTATATTATCTTCCCATAAAGCACTTCTCCTATATACAAATATGCCATATTCCATTATAATGTTTGAAGAGCTGCAGGCCCCATTAAAAATCTTTAAAAACAAGTTCCATTTACTGTATAGTAATTGTCTCAAGACTATTTTCATAAACCACTTGTCTTTTCACATGTAATATTCATATTACACTTTAATAATGCTGTAGGATCAATGGCTACCCTCCCAGCCTCCCACATTAGACCTCACAACTTCCCACTGAAGATATCTCTCTTATGCACATCTACCATCCTAATTCAGTACGTCACAATGGAGCAAATGCAAAATTGGAAGCATGCAAAATAAATGCAGTATCCTTCAACCGCATTGCATCCAGTTGCATCAACTTCGCAACTAAATCACCGTAGCAAGCAGAAACAATAAATCAATACATAATGAGTACATACATGAATAGTACCAATCCACTGCACAGGGCCGCAGCTCGCCACAACAATGCGAGCGCACATCCCATTGTAAAAGCAATATACACGCATCCCTAATTTGTTAAATAGAAACGTGCCACGACATGAAGAATACCTATACATCATTACAAGGACCCAGGGAACATGGGAAAATCTAGAGGCAGGGGGGCCGCGAGGGAGATGGAAGGGAGGGTGGAAAAAAAAAAAAAAAACACGTGTGAACTCTGATGCTTCCATATCATATATGTCAACTGATGCAATATCCACTTGACCGTACTTAATCAACAAATATCATGTTTCTTCAAAAAATTATAAAATAGGGAATCATGCAAATCAAATAAATGCCGAAAATGAAAAGCCTCATTTAGGCCTTATAGGTTCAATGTATGAGACTGAATATCCATCTATGCCTCTACCTGCAACAAATAACTACATCCAAGCGCCCTTTTCTTTCCCTAGCTTTTTCCACAGATGCCCCAAAATTTTAGCACCTCTGATTTCGCCATAGTACTTCCAATAATGTGTCTGCTAGGGAGTGTCACCTCTATTTAATAGTACTCAGATGTTTCTATATCTGACGACGAATACTCCTGTATGGTTTTTCCCTACATAGATCATGGGCAAGTACACATAGCCCCATAAAGTCTCCCCTCTGTTATAACAATTTGATTAATTGTCTTATCTCCAACCTTCTCTTATCATGGGATTAACAAATTCTATTATTTGTCCAAACGAATGGACAAAATGAACAGTTGCCGCAGGGATATGAGCCTAGCCCGAGACTGTAACCATGTTTCCCTGCCAACTCCCTCAAAATGACCTATGAAACAATTCATCCTAAGATTTCTTCCTCTTCTATAAGTGACCACTATGGCATTTATTAATCAACCTCGAGAATATGGAACTGCCTTCATAATGTCCAATGTCTTCCTAATGTAAAGCACTCATTTCATTAGCACTACATCAAAGGTACCTAAACAAACGAATTAATAAATCAGTATATTTTCTTTCTTCCTTTTGACTATTAATAAATGTCCTCCTGTCACGGGTCAAAGCAATAAAAACACCTTCCCTCAAACATTTTTTGGGGTAACCCTTGCCTGAAAACGTGCATTTAACTTTATGACACTTCTTCATTGAAAATCCTCTAATGTGGAACATTTTCTACGAGCACCCTCAGAAATTGGCCTATGGGAATTCCCTTTTTTGAAAGTGATGCCAGCTAGAAAAATGTAACAAACCAATTAGTAGCCATAATTTTTTCCGAAATGATCTTTGTCTGAATCTGCTTATATACAGCCAACATAATTTTCAAGATCCAAAATATTCAATTATCTCTCGATGAATTTCAAACTGATTTCATCCCAATTAGTCATTATCATTGAGTCTATGTACAAAATCCAGGAATAATTTTTTCACTACCATCCCAAAAAATTCAGAATATCATCAAAAAGCGCCCCCAATAATAAAAATCCGATCTGTGAATATTATCAAAGTGTTCAGAAAAAATATAGCATCCTCGCCACCAACCTAAAAATAGATTAGCAAAACTTGGTGCACAAACAGTGCCCATGGGCTGCTCCTTTAATCTGGTGATAAAAGGTGCCATCAAACCATAAAATTAGTTTATGACAAAACAAAATCCAATCCTGTAAAACAAAATCATTGAGTTCCGTAAATTGTGTACCTCTTGGTGTCAAAAAATACATGATTGCTTTCAGGCCCAGATCATGACTGATGTTACTGTATAGGCTTTCTACGTCTAAGAACTTGCAAGAAGTGTACTTTCACTCACCACTAAGATCATTAATCTCATCACAGTATCCTTTGTCTTTAAGATTATGAAGGAAGGCCAGTGACAAAGGCATCAGTATATATATAATAAAAGTGATTTTTTAAGTGTTTAACAGATAGAGAACGATAGAGTTTTAATTAGCCTACGGGCAAAATAGTAATATTATGATCAAAAGTCACTCTCGTTTCTCTGCAGATTCCAATTTTTTGGTATGATTTATGTGACTATTTGGAAACAGTAAATGTTCAAGTGGGAGAATCTAGTGAATGGCAGGCTTTTTGTGTCAGAAAATTAATTTGGATATTTTTCACAGAACTAATGATATTTTCCCTAATCATCCAATTTCCATTGGAATGAACTAACAACCATATAGCCTTTCAGAATTAAAAAAACTTACAAACAATAAATTTAGGCAGGCTGGGAAGTAGCCAGTCTAGAGACAAATATAACAACAACAAATTGTTTATAGAGTATTACGGAATTAACTTTAGACCAAGTAAAACATTTAGAGGACCCTATTTTTATCAAGTTGGGAAAAATGCTGCTACTGACTCTCTCTGAAATTGATGAAATACCTGTCAGAATATGAAATAAATTCAATCAATAAATGAAATGTAGACAACAACATCAGGAGATTAGGGATATTAATAACTTTCGGGCCCAATCCAATTTCCCTGAATTAGAACAAAAATTACAGTGAAATAAGAATCTCTGAAGAAGAAATTAAAAGAAAGAAACATAAATATATAACTGAGGGTCGAAAAGAGATTTTGGATAAACAATCAGGTAATTATTTTGAAAAAAATAGATTTACCTCAAAACTAAACAAAATTCATATTAGTCCAGATTTCAGAGACTTCCTGCTGTAGAAGAATCCACGCACAGGTCTTATTAATAGCTATACGCAGGTAAAAAACTGGTTGGATGAAGGGTCAGAGAAAAAAAAAAGGTTGGACAAATAAAAAACCAA
The DNA here is from genome assembly GCA_025379985.1 of Phyllomedusa bahiana. Lineage (NCBI taxonomy): Eukaryota > Metazoa > Chordata > Amphibia > Anura > Hylidae > Phyllomedusa > Phyllomedusa bahiana. Next base: position 64,227 of record JAODAL010005410.1, on the reverse strand, counting down.
ACAAATCTACTCAAACAGTACAAGATCAGAATCCTCAGAGATGTCAATCAGAGAAGGATCGATGGGATCCAAATACATTGTCCCTCTTATCTGCATCCTGTGGTGTGGTGCCCATGGTGTTGGAGCACACAATGAATTTCAAATGCAATACAAAACTCTACCAAGTCAAGGAAATGGACAGGTTTAGAACACAGTGCAAACTCATCTCAGACGCAAATGCATCCACTTTTATAGAACCTCCAAGGATTCTCTTGTAGGGATCGAGAGAAGGAATCATCAGAAATAACAAAGGATTGGAGCACTACAAGTGATCAATTAACCTCTCATAATAACGAAAAATCAAAAACAGTGTTTCATATTGTCCTTACGTTCACTCCATGCCCAAATATAATGAATTTGTTATGGGTAAAAGATATTCATCTCTTTGCCAAAAAGTTGGCTTTAGCATAAATATCATAAAATGAAAGTAATGATGAACAAACCTTTAGAACTAAGGAGAAAACATTTGGTGATCTTGAACAGTTCAGTTGAAGTGAAGAGACCCCATGAATTCCTAGATAACCTTTGACAAATTTGAACAAAATCAGAAAACACCTCCGATATTACAATATAATCAATGGATACTTGTGGAATAGTAACGCACGATATAAAGAAACAGCAACTCGACGACACAACTCTATAAATTAAAATGTAGTGAAGAAATAGCTATACAGAATTACAATCTAAACATGTAGATATAAATCAAACCAGTGACAAGGGTGTACTATGTCAACTTAAAATAAAAGTGACAATATAGGTTCGATTGTAGAGATAATACTTGGGTGATTCAGAAACATAAGAGAGGCTTCCAAAATACCAAACCATGATATCTGAAGGAATAAAAAAGGAATTTTGGATCTGGGAATTGAGAAAAATTAATTTTTAATTTTTTAAACAGAGAGGAGAAGAAATTTAATGCTAAATGTGAATCCAACAAATGCTACCTTTATATGCTACAAAGTGCCATAAAGAGGATTGCAATTACCAAAACGATAGTCGTTAGTAAAACAATTTAACACAAGAACCCAGCACTAAGTTGATCGTATACAGATTCCGTTTCCCTACTTGTCAATGGCCTTCCCTCAAATCTTAAAGACACAAAGGATCATGTGAGAGAGATTAATGATCGATAGTGGGGGGGGGTTAGTGAAAGACACTTCTTTCAAGATTAGACGTAGAAGCCCCTATTACATAACATCATACCATGACCTGCCTAATCAATCAGTAATTTTTGAACACAAGAGGTGTCAACAATTTACTGAACACAATGATTTTGTTTTAACAATTAATTGGATTATGTTTTGACACATAACTATTTTATTTGTTTGTATGGCACCTTTTATCACCAGATAAAGGACCCCGCCATGGCACTGTTGTGTAAAAAAACACCAAGTTCTTTGCTAAACTATTTTTTAGTTGGTGGGATAATGCTATTGTGTTTTTCTGAACACTGAAATATACACAGATCGAATTTAATTTTGGGGGCGCTTTTATTGATAGTATTAAGATGTATTTGGATGGAATGAAAAATTAATCATGGATTTTGTAACTGACTCAGTGATAATAGAATTGGGATGAAATTCACTTTGAAAAATCCATCGGATATAATTAATTTTTGGATCTTGAAATTATGTTGGATCTGAAAAATAAGCATAGTCAGAACAAAGATATTTCGGAAAAATCACGGCTACTAATAGTTTAGTTACATTTTTCTATGCTGGCATCCACCTTCTCAAAAAAAGGGATTCCCATAGGCCAATTTCCTTGCTCGTAAAACTGTTCCCACATTATAGGATTTTCAATGAAAAGTAGTAAAGTTATAATGCACGTTTTCAGCAAGGGGTTACACCCAAAAAAAGTTTGGAGGAAGCTTTTAATAGGCATTGACCATGACAAGGACCATTTATTAATCAGTAAAAAAGAAGAAAGAAAATACTGATTAATTCGATGTTAATAGGTACTTATGAAATAAGAGTCCTAAAGAAATAGAGCTAACTTTAGAAGCATTGCACATTCTGAGGCAGATCCATAAAAAAAATAAATTTAAAAATTTAGTTATTTCACTGAGTGATTCCCTAAATACCCAATGTCACTTATTAGAAGAGGAAAAAATCTTAGGAAGAATTTGTACATAGTCATTTTGAGGAGATGGCAAAAAAACATGTTACAGTCCCCGGTGGTAGGCACATATCCCTGTGCAACTGTTCATTTGTGTCCATTCATAAGGAAACACTAAAGAATTTGTTAATTCCCATTGAATAACAGAAGATTTGAGATAAGACAATTCCATCAATTGTAAAACCAAGGGGTGATATAAGGGGCTAATGTGTACTTGCCCCAAGATCTAGTGGAAAAACCATTCAGGAGTTTCGTTCTCGGATCTCGAAACAATCTAGTACTTTAAAAACTAGAGGTGAACTCCCCTAGCAGACACATTTTGGAGAGATAACAAAATGGCGAAATAGAGGTGGCTAAAATTTTGTGGCTTCTGTGTGCAAAAGATAGGGGAAAGAAAGGGCAATCTGGATGTATTTTTGGTTTGCAGGAAGAGGCAAGATGGACATTACAGACTCAAAACATTAGAAACCTAAATGGCCTAAAAAGAAGGCTTTTCTTTTCGGCAATTTATTTGATCCATGCTGATTCCCAAGATAATAATTTTTATGAAGAAAACTTATATATGTGGAATTAAGTAACGTGTCAAGTGAATATATGCACAGTTGAATTATATGACAATGTAAGCTGATCAGTAGTACACACACTGTATTTATGTTATTTTTAAATGATTATTTTATTTTTTTTGTTTTTATTTTATTTCTATTTTATTTTTGTTAGTTTTTTTTTTTTTTTTTTATTTTTTTTTTTTTATTTTTTTTTTTTTTTTTGTTTTTTTTTTTTGTGTTATTTTGTTTTTTTTTTTTTGTTTTTTTGTTTTTTTTTGTTTTTATTTTTTTTATATTTTTTTATTTTTTTTTTTTTTTTTTTTTTTATTTGTTTTTTATTTTTTTATTTTGTTATTATTTTTTTTTTTTTTTTTTTTTTTATTTTTTTTTTTTTTTTTTTTTTTTTAATTTTTTAGTTTTTTTATTTGTTTTTTTTTTATTATTTTTTTTTTATTTTTTTTTTTTTATTTTGTTTTTTTTTTTTTTTTTTTTTTTTGTTTTTTTTTTTTTTTTTTTTGTTTTTTTTTTTTTTTTTTTTTGTTTTATTTTTTTATTTTTTTTTTTTTTTTTTTTTTTTTTTTGTTTTTTTATTGTTTTTGTTATTTTATTTTTTTTTTTTTTTTTTTTTTTTTTTTTTTTGTTTTTTTTTGTTTTTTTTTTTTTTTTTTTTTTGTTTTTTTTTTTTTATCCCCCTCCCTTCCTTCTCTCTCCCTCGGCGGCCCACCCCTGCCACTACATTTTTCCTCCCCATTTTCCTGGTCCTGTTAATGAGATAGGTATCATCATGTGAGCCAACGGTTTCTATTTTAACAAATTAGGGATGCAAGGGGGGTTATATTGCTTTTGCAGGGATGTGGCTCGCATGTTGTGGTCTAGCTGCGGCCAGTGAGTGGGATTGGTTACCTATTCATGTATGTACTCATATAATATACGATTTATTGGTTTCTGCTTGCAACGCTGATTTATGTGCGAAGTGGATGCAACTGGATGCAATTTTACGTTGAAGATACAGATATATTTTGCAAATGCTCCCATTTTGACGTAGTGAAATTAGGTGGCCTAGCTGTGAAGCCGTAAGAGAGAATCTTCGAATGGGGAAGTTGTGATGTCAAACTGTTTCTAGCCATAGAGCCTTACAGCATTATTAAAATAATATGAATATTAACACGTAAAAGAAAAGTGGTTTTTATGAAAATATCTTTAGCACAATACTATACATTACTATGGAACAATGTATTTAATGTGGCCTTCAGCTCTATTAAAATGAATATGTCATATTAGTATATAATAGGAGAAGTTGGCTTTAGTATGGTAGACAAATAGACAATAGTCTACTGTACATCTGGAATTTATATTCCCATGAGATATTGCAAAATAGAACCATTGAAGAGGAGGGCTGATGGGAGTCGATAAAGGTTGGAATTGTGGCTGTATAAGTGTGACACGCATTCAGCTCATGTTCAACTAAGTGAGCCACCAGTTTAAATAATATTAAGAATGAGACGGAAGCCCAATCACATTCAGGCTGAGGTGTCTGCCTGGTGCAGTGCGTTGGTCGGGGCAGTAACGGTAAGATGGGGCGCAATCCGTTGTGGAGAATTGTGAATTTTCTAAGTTTGTTGGCTCATGAGAGCATGGTGGCAGTTATTAGCAGGAAATGATATGATGTGCGTGCAGGAGAGCTGAAGGGGGAGTGGGTTTTATGTGATTCATTTGATGGCTAATTGGTGATCACCTGAATGGGGTGTTTTCCTGACATGAATAAAAGGAAGTAGAGCCAGACCACATTAATCAGACCTCTAAGCCTTGAATGAATGCCAGGTTAGCTGGCGCAACATGTCGGCGAGGATCAGATATGACGATTTCAATGTTGAGTTTCTCCACTCTGTCTACAAGTGTCACCTGCTGCAGGGGTGTCACAAGGGGGCCTTATTTGTTCTGTGTCCATGAGATTAGGGATGACTGCTCAAGTAGTAGGCTTGGGATCCCTTACTGGAGCTAGTACTTTGCTATAGATATAAGGCTCTCCTGTTAATAGGTGGTGCTCCACCAGACTTGATGGTGGAGAGGGAGTTGTTCCCTCTTTCAGAAGCAAAAAGGGTTAAATAATGAGGTGAGAGATCAGGTTTTTAAATAGTGAGTATAGAGGTTAAGAGTTATATATAATAAAAGTTACGTTTTAGTGTTTAACAGATAGAGAACTGATAGAGTTTAAGTTTGCCTACGGCAAAATAGTAAATATACTGGAGTAGTATCTTCACCCACCACGTCGGACGCACGGGAGAGGGCGTCAGCTCTCACATTTTTCTCTGCAGGCCGGAAGTGGATCTGGAAATCGAACCGGGAAAAGAAGAGCGACCACCTAGCCTGGCGTGGGTTAAGTCGCTGAGCCGTCTGAAGATATTGGAGGTTTTTGTGGTCCGAGTAGATACGGGTGGGGAAACGGGCACCCTCCAGCAGATAACGCCACTCCTCCAGGGCCAGTTTTATGGGCAGTAGCTCCCGGTCACCAATCGTGTAATTCCTCTCGGCCGACGCGAACGTCTTGGAAAAGAGCCGCACGTTACAGTCTTACCCGTGGGCCCTTTTTGCATAAGAGCTGCTCCGGCTCCCACAGACGAGGCATCCACTTCCAGCGTGAAGGGCTTCGCGGGATCCGGACGTGCAAGGATAGATGCCGTAGAGAAGGCAGACTTGAGCTTCGAAAACGCCTCTTCGGCCTCGACGGGCCAGCTGCGTGGATTGGCTTGTTTCTTGGTGAGGGCCACTATCGGAGCCACCAGCGTAGAGAAGTGAGGGATGAATTGGCGATAGTAGTTGCAGAAGCCCAAGAAGCGCTGTATAGCCCGCAGACCGACTGGGCGTGGCCACTGCAACACGGCTGCCAGTTTTGCTGGGTCCATCCGTAGGCCTTGGTCAGAAATGACGTAACCCAGAAACGGGAGGCTAGTCTGATGGAAGAGGCACTTCCCTAGCTTGGCATACAGATGGTTCTCCCGGAGACGCTTCAACACCTGACGAACATGACTGCGGTGGGTCTCGAGGTCGGGAGAGTACACCAGGATGTCATCAAGGTAAACCACCACGCAGGAGTAGAGGAGGTCTCTGAAGACGTCATTCACGAGCTCCTGAAAGACGGCAGGCGCATTACACAGTCCGAAGGGCATCACCAGGTACTCAAAGTGCCCATCCCTGGTGTTGAAGGCCGTCTTCCATTCATCGCCCTTGCGGATTCGGACCAAGTTGTAGGCCCCTCTCAAATCCAACTTGGAGAAGATCTTTGCGCCCTGCAGGCGGTCAAACAGTTCTGTGATCAACGGCAATGGGTAACGGTTTTTCACCGTGATCTTGTTCAGACCCCGGTAGTCTATGCAGGGCCGTAAGGTACCGTCCTTCTTCTTCACAAAAAAGAAACCCGCGCCCGCGGGAGACGAGGACTTTCGGATGAACCCCTTCCGGAGATTCTCCTGGATGTACTCTGACATGGCTTGGGTCTCAGGAACTGAGAGAGGGTAGACCCGACCCCGTGGAGGACTGGTACCCGACAATAAGTCGATCGGGCAATCGTATGGACGATGCGGAGGAAGACTCTCGGCTTGTCTCTCGGAGAACACATCGGCGTACTCCAGATATTCGGGCGGCAGCCCGGGCAACGGCTCCTGAAGGGTCGAGCGAGAGCAGGAAAGCACCGGGCGAGGTGCTACCAAACAACGCCCCCGACAGTTGGGACCCCAATGAGTCACCTCTCCAGAAGTCCAGTCCAGGATAGGAGAGTGGAGCCACAGCCATGGGAGTCCGAGGAGGTCCGCTGATGACGAGCGAGGCAACACATAGAAGGCGATTTCTTCCTTATGCAGCGCCCCCACGTGGAGGGACAGTGGCTTGGTGACAAACTGGATGGTGTCGCTAAGCAGCTCCCGAATGATGGATGAGATGACGAGCGTTTTTTCCAAGCGGACCACCGGACGCCGATACTGCTTCACCAGAGACTGGTGGATGAAGTTCCCAACTGAGCCCGAATCCAGAAACGCCGGAACCTGGAACAAGGTACCAGTCTCTGACCCGACCTGCACGGGCATCAACAGACGTGGAGAGGAGGAGTTTGCACCTAGGAATGCCTCTCCCACAGATCCTAGGTGCGGTAGTTTCCCGCAGGCTTGGGGCGCTTGGGACAATTCCTCCGGTAATGCTCTGGGCTGCCACAGTAGAGGCACAAGTTCCTTTGCCGACGCTGGGCCAACTCTTGCTCAGAGAGACGAGCCCGATCAATCTGCATGGGCTCCTTGGTGGGTATTGGCGGTTGTGGCGCAGATGGTCTCTGGAACACCGGTGCCAGGAAACCGGCGAGGGTGGGCTGACTGACGCTCTTGCCGAAGTTCCTCCTCCCGTTCAATGAAGCGTACGTCGATGCGGGTCGCTAACCGGATCAAGTCACTGAGGGAAGACGGGAGGTCTCTAGCGGCCAAGACGTCCTTAACTCGGCTTGAGAGCCCTTTCTTGAAGGTGGCGCACAGAGCGGCCTCGTTCCATGACAGTTCAGAGGCCAGAGTGCGGAATTGCACCGCATAGTCTCCTACAGACAGATCCCCCTGGCGTAGGTTTAGGAGGGCTGTCTCAGCGGAGGATGCACGAGGTAGTTCCTCGAAGATATTGTGGAACTCACTGAGGAACGACTGAAGATCCGTCGTCACTGGATCGTTCCTTTCCCACAGAGGTGTAGCCCATGCCAGGGCCTTCCCGGAGAGGAGGCTGACCATGAAAGACACTTTCGCATGTTCGGACAGGAACTGATCTGCCATCAGCTTCACGTGCATAGAGCATTGGGTGATGAACCCCCTGCAGCGTTTTGGGTCTCCGTCAAACTTAGATGGGAGCGACAGCTGAAGCTTGGGACCCCTCAGAGCCACAGGAACCGTAGAGGCAGGGACAACCACTGGAGATGGCGAGGGTTGCTGCTGCTGGACGGTGACGAGTTGCTGCAACATGGTGGATAGCTGGGTAAGTTGCTGCGCCTGTTGACCGAGTTGCTGTGACTGGCAAGCAACAAGGGTTGTCAGATCCGCCAGGCTGGGTAACGGCACCTTGCGGGGATCCATGGCCGATCCTACTGTAACGGTCTGGTAGTGGATCCGCTGGACCACCGCAGGCGATGGTGTAAGCCCACACCAGGGAGTGGAATCTAAGTAGGTCCCGGTATTAACCAGAGCCCGCCGCAAAGCGGGATGGTCTTGCTGCGGCGGGAGTCTACCAGGTCACTTCCACTGGCGGGGCCTTCCTGCGGTGGCGGCCAAGGGTAGGTGAGGTACGGAATCTCAGGCAGGCTCGTAGTCGGGGACAGGCAGGAGGTCAGGACAGGCGGCTCTGGTTCGTAAGGTAGACAGGCAGAAGGTCAGAGCTGGCGGCAAGGTTAGTGGTCGGTAAACGTAGGCTCGAGGTTCGGTACACGGATAGGCAGACTAGAACAATACTGGAAAGGCTTTCTCCAACAGGAATACACCAAGGATCCGGCGAAGGCCGCCAGGAAGAGGCCGGACTTAAATAGGAGCAGTGCCCGGCAATGACCAATTACCGGCGCACTGCCCCTTTAAATTTCAAACTGCCGGCGCGCGCGCCCTAGGGGCGGTGCCACGCACCAGGAGACAGAGACAGGCTGAGCAGGAGTGTGGCCGGGTAAGTGGACGCCGGCGGGGACGGGTGAGTGAGCGGACCCTGAACCTGACGTGCGGGACGGGGCTCCGCTAGGAGTAGCAGCACGGACGCGCCTGCGACCCGGGGCAGTGATCGCATGGGCGTCCGTGACACTGAGCGAGTGTTCAACCCCAGGTGCTGTCATTCTACCCCTTTCCTCTATACTCTTTAGTAATTAGTCAGTGGAAATAAATAAAAAGAAAAAAAACCTCAATCAGGTGTATTGAGGGAAAAAAATACATGTTTGGTTCCTGCAGGGATTTGAACCTAGGACCTCTATGCTAAAAGGCAGAAGTGCTAAACACTCAGCTACATTGTAGCTACTCATAGCTCTTTACATAAACAGACCTTTGTTTGAGCACACTGTGGGGAAAGCCAATGTTCGCAATGTAAAATATGCATCGGCGTTCAGATGAGACATGCGTCTTTCAGATTCATCCTTCGGATCCGTTCCAAGAATTGACATGTCAATTCTTGATCCGAAAAATGCAGCCAAAACGCATCCAAACAGGCACCTGCAAGTTGGATGTGTTCTGGATCCGATTGACACTGAGTTTTTGGATACGATTTTCGGATCCAAAACAGATCCAAAAATGCCCTGTGAACATACCCTAAAGCTCATTTCAGTCTGGTTGCAGAGTATACTGCAAGGTTTCTTGTCTATGCCTGTTGTGAGAACTGCGAATCTGTGGAATAGCCTGCATGAGGAGCTGGTCACAGCAGGAACAGCTGAAGGTTTCAAGAAAGGCTTAGATAACTACTTATTACAACAGAATATTAATACTTATGTAGCTGTGTAAAACATCTAGATCCAGTCTGATGGCAATTTTGGGATCAGGAATGAAATATTCCTTTAGGACAGATTGGTTCTTGCCTTATGGGTTCCAAGTCTTTATCAGTAGGGGAAACAAAGCTTAAAAATTTGCTCTGCCCTTCCCTTCATCCACATCTTTTCCCACCCTTGGTTGAATTTGCTGGATATATGTCTTATTTCAAATGTAGTAACTATGTCACGGTCTAGTACAGAACAGACTCCTATCTAAGTCCAGTTATGTCAAGCTAGAGTATATTGTGGTTTCTTGTCTAAGTTCTGTTAGATCAAGTTCTAAAGTTTCGTAGTAGTGAATATGTTTGGTATTTATTTCCTGCTATGCTCTGCCCAGAGTGTGTCTGGGTTCTAGAGAGGCTTCCTGTATTAGGGTCAGTTAAAGCTTAGGGACATTGTTGAGGAATACTTTTAGGGCATGTCCCCACGGCACGGGTTTTCGGCCGGTTTTTCAGCCGGCCGGCATTTGTCCTGTGCCATGGGAACGCAGCCTTAGAGTCAGTTTTAATGGCAGATGTCCTGGTGTCAGAACCAGTAATACTGATAGATTAAGGGAAATATTCAGGGACAATAAGGGTCAGTTGTAAATTTACTGTCTAGCTTCCAGATTGAACTCGTATGTGGAATCTCCATCAATTGTGTACCTGGCACTATTCCCCTGCCATCTGGTTGCCGAAGCTTTTAGCTGTGAGTCTTGTTTTTGATTGATTCACACTTCATATAATTATTTCTTGTGACTGCTGAAGTACTTCCCTGTTTGGCTATGTCTACACAGCACGGGGTTTTGCGCGTATTTTCGGCGGATTCCGTATTTTGAATCCGGCAAAAATCCGACGTTACCCTGTGCTGCATAGACAGCAGTGAAAAATCCGTGCTGTAGTCTGTACAGCATGGAGTTTTTACCGTCGCTTTAAAAATCCGGCGGAATATGCAACATGTTGTACAGTATATTCCACAGATACGGCTTGGATTTGCCATCAGTCCCGTACATTAAGAGCGACATGTATTAGGCGCCATTTTTTTGTGCACATTAGTAGCATAGAATGTGCCTGAATCTATGAACCTGTTCTACTGCGGGTCATAGTACTGCTTTCTAGCTACAAAGCGACACTTCTGGCTCAGGTAAACCACTTTTAAACTGCTCTACCTGTTCCAGCAGTAATGCGCCTCGATTTGCCGTACTGATACTATAAATGTGTAGCTTCTCATGGATGTAGTGCGCCCCGTCTCCCACACGCCCCCCAATCTCATGCGCATTACAAAGTGCTGCGGGCGCTCTATAATGTGCCTGATACTGGAGTGCTCCTGTTTAAAAATAGAGTGAAGGGGCTGCGCTAGTTTTTGGGTTGAAAAGACACCAGACATCTGGGCAGCCCCACTCAAATATGATGCCCTATATGTACAGGGCCAAAGGCAAATCCGAAAACCAACTGCGGATTTAGTGCAAATCAGCGTCAAAAACCTGCACGTGGTCCAGCAATGACAACATGCTGCCAGATTTCTGACGGTATTTTGTTATATACTGTGTGGACTCAGTCTTTGGTTTTGTTGTAGTTTAGAGTCCACCAGCATCATTACACAGGAGTATTATTTCAAGGAAAATATAACTACTCACTGCTACAAAAGCCATAAATCAAGCATGCTTTTTTATGCTCAGCTCTGAACCATTTGCCTACTTATGGGCAACTCATAGGGTGTTGTGTCTAATTGATATACAGGCAGTCCCCGACTTACACCGTTCCAACTCACATCTGTCCCCTAGTTACAAACGGAGACTTATGGGGCATGCTGGCACTTATAGTTCCATGTTCCACAGCAGATAGAAGCTGTGGAACAAAAAGTTCCAGCATGCCACAGCAGCACATAAGATGAAATCTTCTTAACAGGGGCACAGAGAGCAAAACAAATGTAAAAAACCCTTCCCTGCACTATCCGAAACTAAAAAAAAATCTTTTGTGCTGAAGTTACATTTAATAAATGTACCTGTTTCGATTTACATACAAATTCAACTTAAGAACAAACCAACAGTCCCTATCCCGTTTGTAACCCGGGGACTGCCTGTATTTGCATTCTATATCCAGACCCTCTACAATAACAGGACACTTACCTTTTTAGGGAACTCATTGTCGGTGATAATAGGACCATGGTGGAAGAGAGGATAATACAAAACATACAGCCTCAATGAAGGTAGAGAGAAGGTGGTCTTGTCACTTGCTTGGAGACTGCTGTAATCTAAACAGTAACTTGTGTAGAACAGAGAGCGCACGGTAAGCGTGAACTGCAGAAGGTAGAACTCGTTCTCAGTGCCATACCAAGCCCGCTGCAAACAAGAAAAATGAAAATCAGACCACAAGCAGGTTTAATATCAGCTACGGTCTTACTTACACTAAGGGCGACATGTCCCTATACGCAAGCGCCTTTTTTTTTGGTCTATTTTGCACCAAAAATACTCTTGATGCCATATTCTCGATATAAATGAACTGTAATAGACCAAAACTAGGTGCATTATACGCCGGGCAGGACACATTGTAGTGCGCCTAAAAAGAACCATTAAATATAGCAGCAGTGATACGCTGTGCGCCTCCATAATGCAATGCGCCTATTTAGGTGCATTACATACACTATTAATTATATGCTGTGCGCCTCCGTTACACAATGCACCTCGATAGGTGCATTACATGCACTCGCACTGATACGCTATGTGCTGCGATTGCGCAATGCGCCTTTTTAGACTGATTAAATGCGCCTAAATACTGGCGCGGCGACACCGATTTTCGAACATGTCGCCCTTAGTGTTTTCTTTTTCATTCACATCCAAAGCTAAATTTACAGTTCTGTTGATAACCTGTTACCAAAGAGCAGGACATTGTGGGAGCTTAGATGACAGAAAAAACCTGAGCTATTTCATTGCATGTCTGACAACAGAGGGGAGACCAATCGCTGTCTGTTTCCAAGGACAACCAGCAGAACCTTAAAACAGCTTTAGATCTTAAAACAACAGGAAATATTAAAGGGGTTGTCTCACTACAATGATTCATCTCGACTCAGTCCTGTTTTCCAGGTTTCACTTTGAATTCAGGGGCGTGTTGACTGGCTTCTACTAGGCTGCAGTAGAAGCCAGGTCGGTAGCTATAGCAACCAGTGCCGGCAGCCTATCAGGAGAGATGGAACAGGTCTGTAGCTATAGCGACCTGAGGAGCTGATGCAGCCCATACAAGAGGGGTTATCTCAGAATAGGTAGGACACTGTTAATGGACACATATTGCAAAGTGACTTGTTTTTGCAAGATCCTTAACATAAAAATCAATCCTTGTAGTGAGACAACCCCTTTAATGCTGTGATGTGTTAAGTGCAGATTTTCCATACAAAATTTACATGCAATACACAAACCTAATAATATAGTGACATCACATGTAGCCATTTGTAAAACCTTTCTTTGGTTATTACATGTAAACATTAACTGAATGAAATTGTGTGTCGCTCAAGTGGTATAAAACACAGTAGAACATGATGACTAAGCAAAGTAAGAAAGGAAAGCGGAGGGAAAATTTGTTATATGAAGGGAAGTATGAAAACGGGAAAAAAGGAAGAGGTGAGTGTGGCAAGAAAGAAAGTGAAGAATGGGGGAAAGGGAGGGAAGGAGGCAGGAGGCAGGTAAGGCCGTGTTCACGCTGCTTATTCAAGCCTTATTTGCGGGACGGATCCCGCCCGCAATACGGCTTGAATAAGGGGCGGGGGCGCGGGGGACTCTGGGCGGCCCAAGACAATGCAAAATTTACCCCGGGGGACCGCCATAAAAAGGCAAGCCTTCCCCCCCCGGCGGTTTCGCCGGGGGGGGGAGGGCGACGAATCCCATTTCCAGAGAACGTGGATTCCCGTATTTACTGGACGGTTTGGAGCCGTACTAAGGCAAATCCGGCGCACATAGGGCCCCAATTTCGTGGCCAAAATTAAGCCGGGAACATGGCCTAAAGGTGGAAAGAAGGAAAATAGGGAGGAAAGGAGGGAAGGAGGAGAAAGGAAGGATAACAGGAAGGAGGGAACGGAGGAAGGAATAAGGTGTCAGGGGGAAAGGGAAGGGGAAGGAGAAAAGATAAGGGGGGAGGAACAAGGGAAAAGAAGATAGGGAGGAACAAGCAAATGAAAAGTAAGGGGGAAAGACAAGGAAGTAAGGGGGAAATAAAAGAAAGGAGGGAGAGAGAAAGGAGGAAAGAAAGGAGTTAGGAAAAGATGAATGAGGGGGGAAAAGGGGGAAGGAAAGAAAGGAAAAGGGGATTAAAAAAAAGGAATCAAGGAGGGGGGAAAAAATAAAGGGGGAAGGGGGAAAAGGAAGCAGCATTAGTTGCAAATTTGGATTCTTTATCAGTTCACCCAAAAAACTTTTTTTTTTACATTCAGCATGGACACTTCAAAACCTTGTATTGCTTTTTGCTGCAAAAATCTATAACAAAACGTATCGCAAGTTTTTAAATCAAGGTGGATATTGCATAACAACCTAAATAAGCAAGTGACAGGGTTGATTAGTGAATAAATCCAAACTCAGTATCTAGTTCCTAAAAATAAAACATAGTATTATCAGTAATCTACACAGGCGCTCTGCTAAGAAGTCAAATTATGAATAAACAAAACAATAGGGGAAAAAATGAAAAAAGACAATTCAAAAATCATACTGAGAAAGAAAAAGTAGGTTGTATTTTGTTTCCTCACAATAAATTGACAGAGTGGAAAAGATAGTTCCCTGTCCTGCCCACGAGGTGGTTTTTTCCCGTAAACTCCCCACCAAGAACGGGCTTTTGGTGGGGGGAGCCAATTGATCTGTCAGCAATACTAGTTCTGAAGCTGTATGTACATGGCTAATTCCACCATTATGGTTGGCTTCCCCGAACAGCTGCAAAAGGGTGGGGTGGCTGTTCCCCGTCCCAGTTTCCCCAGATTCCTGTGGGTTTTTTGGCCACCCCGGGCAGGCATAAAAAAGCCGGCCCCAGATAATCGGGGGTGGGTCAGCTGCAAGCTGGAGCAGCATGGAGCGGTGGAGGAAGCTCTTCACCCCCCGCTTATCAACCCATTTGCGCGGATGCCGGGGAAGCCTTGTAAGGGGCCAGTAGGGGGAGTGCTGGTAACAAGTGTTTGGGGTCCCCCTAGGGCAGTAGCATATGCCGATTAGGGGGAGGAGACGCCAGTTTATGAACTGTGGATTCCGTTGGCTAGAGGAGGATTGATATAAAGGGAAATGGCGCTACTTTACTGCTCCATACTGGGGCCTAATAAAGCAAAGTTGAAAGGAAGTTGGTAAAAGAAGGAGAGCGGAAGTACAGAAGGGGGTGATACGTTTGTGAAAGAAGGAGAAGTGAACTAAGTACCAGGAGCGGCACAGAGATAGGCGAGCAAGGAAAGAGTAGTGGGGAGTCGGGTAAGAAGGTTGAAAAAGTGAATGTTAGGGATACAGGGGGGAAAAAATTTGAAAGAAAAAAGAAAAAAGGAAAAAAGGGACAAGGGATGTAAAAAAGAATGGCCTCAGGAGGGGGGAAAAATAATAGGTGGGGGTAAAGAAGCGTTTATTGCAATTTATTCTTTATCTTTCATAGTAATCTCATTTTTTATATCCAGTCGTGGAACCTTCTAGACCCCTTGAACTGCAAAACCCTATCGACTCATTTTATGTAAATCATGGATAGCAAACAATCCTATTAAGCAGTAATTGATAGTGAATAAATCCAACCAATCTGACTGAAAGCTCAAGGCGCTCTGCTACAGAAGAAAATTTTGGAAAAATAACAACGGAAAGAATGTTGCAAAATCTGTGTAAGAACAGTCCCTCACAACTAAAGGGACGTGGCAGCTTTATTGCATGCTAAAGGTGAGTTGTCCTTACCAAAGTACTGGCTCTTGGGGGGGACTGAATACTGTCAGAAACTACACTTGTACAGCTTATAATTTTCCAATATTTGGGGAACAGCTCGTGGTCATTTTCTTTCCAGATTCATAATCTTTTGCCTAGTCGTGTTGCTATAAAACCCATAAGATAAATCGGGGGGTGTGGTCAGCTTCAATTTTGGGCTACAATTGGACTGGGAAGGAGGTCTTACCCCCGGGTTGGGAAGCAGGTGGCTGCCCTAGATAAGCGCTGTTATACCAGTGGAGGCTGGTACAATTGGTGGAGGATGCGGGCATAAGGCACGAACTGGGCAAGGTTGGCGCAAAAGGTGGGCACAAGACGTGGTGCCTGAAGTGGAGTTTGTGAATCCTGCAAGTGGTGCTGCAGCAAGATTTAAAAGGCTGGAGGCCTAATTGTGAAGAGTGTTGCTCAAAGTGAGAGACACACCCGCAAACAGACTGAGTGCTGTAGTGAAAGACTGTGCTGAGTTTTTTTTTCTTTTTCCCTTGTTGCCATGGGTAAGCACGGCACAATGCGGAAAATGACTGCTGGGGAAGACATAGTGGCCTACCTTGCGGCCTTTGAGCGGTTTGCTGTCCGCCAGAGACTGCCAGCAGACAAGTGGGTAGATGTCCTGGGGCCGTGTCTTACTGGAAAACCGCAGAGAGTTTTCTGTGCCTTGCCCCTGGAAGAAACCAGTTACCTTAAGGTAAAGGCTATGATTCTGGCATTGATGGGGTTAAGTCCTGAACGGAAGGAGACTGCTGCCCCAGTCCAGCAGAAGAAAGCCAGGTCGTGTGTTCCTCACCCGCAGGAGTTACCTACGGAACGGATGGAGCGACAGAGGTCCATGGATACGGCCGTTACCCATGGCAACCAGCCTCATCGATGGAGAGCAGCTGCTGAGGTCCAGCCAAAGGAGGTGCCAGTGAGAACCCTGAAGTTGCTGGTGGGTGGCATCCCACTAATGGTGGATCTGGACTGTCGCCAGAGGGTCTCCAGAGTGCACCCCGACATCTTACCCTTTCTGAAGACCCGACCCGGTGCTGGTAAGACTGTGGCCATCAGTTTTGTGACCGGTCTGGGGACTGTGGATCATCTGCTTCAGGTATGTGAAGAGTTGCAGGTGGAGTTCATCCTGGGCCATGACTTTCCCTATTTCTGGCCGCTTTGGGAGACGGCGAGCGGGCCAGGCCCAGCAGGTGATTTTTCCTGGAAAATGCCCCCTGCACAGGGTATGGTAACTGGGTGCCCAGAACTGTTGCCCAGTGGAACAAGTCCAAAGAGCAGTGAGACTGTGGTGTCTGGACTTGAGAAATCTTCTGGACTTTATTATTGTGACTCATCTGAACTGGTGTCTGTTGAGAATGTCAATAGGGAAAAAATGTGCCCTTTAATAAATAGCTCAATCCCATTACCTGAGAAGGGGGGGGGATGGGTCCCAGAGTCAGCTGCAGTGAAGGCCAAGTTTGAAAAAGCTGCTAAAGCAAAAGCAGGATGTAGCTCAGGAGAGGCCCTGTGTGAACAAGCAGCTAGAGTTGCTATAGGGCAGAGAGGCCCAAGTGCGCCCCTCGAGGTTGGGGTTAAGATTTGCTAAGAGTATTTGCAGAGGATGTGTGTTTTGTGGTGGATGCCCACGTGGAGAAATGTGTTACCACTGCAGTGTCAGGTGGATCTACTGCGGTTGCCCTTAGCAACAAGTTGTCCTCTGTATCTCCTGTTGTGGGAACCGGGGAATCTGAGTGCGCTACAGTGGGGTGTGATGTGTCTGGGGACCAGTTCATAAAGGTGTCTACCAGTAACCCCAGCAAACAATGTGTACCTGGTAGTAGCCTGCAAGTCGCAGGTAATGCGGGCCCAGGGAAGGATAGCCTCCAGTTCTGTGCGACTGCTGTTGTTCCCAGAGAGGAGACTTCATGTTTCAGTGGGCAGCCTGCAAGTGAACTGGAGAATCCTGGGAATGATTCCTCTCCTACAATGTGTGAGGAGACCAGGTTAATGAGGGTGTGTCCTGTGAGGGATAGCCAGCAGTTATGTTCTGCTCTTGTTGGTCCCAGAGAAATGGTTGCCTGCTTTAATGGGAACTCTGCAAGTGTGTTGCCTGATAGAGAAACAGCTTCCCAGGAAGGTGATTGCTCTGCTGCGGTGTATGAGGGCTCTGCTACCATGCATGAGGAGACTATGAGTGTGAGAGTACTGGTTAGTTACCAAAGGGAACAAACCCTCTGTGAAGAGTCTCAGTTGCAGTGGGGGAGTGAATGCTGTACTGTGTCAGTGCTGCAGAGTACTGATGATGTTGAATGTTCAAATGAGAGTGATAATACGTTTGAAAAAGAAATGTGTGCCAAGGCAGATTCTGTGTGCAGTCCTGAGCAGTGTATCTGTGATGGAGATCCAGAGTGTGACACTATAGAGGGGGAAGAGGAAAGTCATGCTGTGACTTGTAGTCCCCCTGTGAGAAAATTTTCCAGTGTCTGCTATATTTCCAGTAGCTCTTAATGCAGTGGTCACAAATACTGCAGTGACAGAGAGAGTGAGCTGCTAGACACTACTGAGGTGGGTGTATGCTCAAACCCTAGTGAAGGGGAGGGGGGCGTGTTTAAATCCCCAGATGGTAAAGAGGAGCCAGGGTCGGAGGCAAAGGATAAATCTTTCCTGCAAGGTATAGAGGAAAATAGTCAAGATGAGTTATGTCCTGTATTGTGGGAGGACTTATATGTGGGTGCTTTGTCCGACCAGATGTCTGCTGCCCCTACTGGTGGTGAGAAGGTGATTGAATTACCTAATGTGAACCCAGCCAGTTTGGTTGAGTTGGAGACCCAGAAAGAGGTTAGTCTGGCTTCCCTTAAAGGTCAGCAAGATACAGGAGTGACCCAGATAGAAACGAAGAATTCTCCATTAGAGATGGGTATAGGGGATGTGAAAGAAACATCTCCACCCATTAATGCAGAGTGCACAGTGAGGCATGTGCACAGGAGAATGTGTCCTCTGTCACTGGTGAGGTGCCAGGTAAGGTCATAATGGCGGACAAAGTGTCTACAGAGGTTGTCCATAGTAACTCTGAAATTATTAGCATGCATACTGGTCGTGATAAAGTCTGTATTACAGAATATGCATTGTTTGTGACCCCTGTAGTGATATGTAGGCCTGCAAAGATGGTCACCACAAGTCAAATACCTGTGGCAGGCTGTGAAGCTCAGGTGAGTGCCAGTGACCCCTGTAGTCCGGCAAGGATATTGCATGGAAAAATGGAAACAGGCCATGAAGGTGGTCTTCCCACTGCTGTAAGCCATGGGTATGGAGGGACAAGCACGTCCTCAGACCTTAGAAACTCACCTGGTAAGGAGGCTGAGGTCATCGGCAGGGTTTTCCTTGATGTTGAGATTGTCGGTGGTGGCTCTGTGGCCGCTGACCTACAGGTTAAGGGTGGCACAATGATACATTGTGCCATAGTCAGTCCTACTGCAGTGGAGGGTATCATCCCTGAGGAGGTCAGTGATGTAGACCAGAGTCCCCCTGGTAGGAACCAAGTGACAGCCTGGAGCCAAGAGGCGGAGCTTCAGGGTTCAGAAAAATTTAAGGCTGTATCTGATCCTAAGAGACAGGAGATGGTCAGGGAGGACCAGAGGCCTGGTGTGGAAGAGAAGTTTGGGTCTCATTATGATTCTGCAGACCAACAGGTAGTAGGTTTGGTCTCAGGTGCGCCCCTTGAGGCTCTGGTGGATAGTGACCTTGAGAGGGGTGCTGTCATTACTGCTTCCTGTGCTGCTAGTGTGGTTGTGGGGACTAACCAGGGGCCTTTTGCTTATAGGAGACCCGAATTAGTGAAGACACTGCCCAGTGGGCACAATGCCAAGGTACCCTATGTGTGGGAAAAGGCTACTAGGTCTGATAGCGCTGATAGTGAGGTTGTCAGGAATAGCCCTGTGAATGTCGCCATATGGGCTGAAGGTGGTGACGTTGTTGCAGAGTGTGCATGTGTTACGCCACTGGTTGTAAGTGGCTATGACCTGTCAGTTGCTCAGTGTGGGAGGAGTGCATGGTGTGAGCCCACAGCTGAGCTGTGCATGGAAAGTGTTGTCCCTGCCCCCGAGGATGTAGGGAAGATGTTGCCCCAAAGTAGGAGCTTTGACCCTGGAGGAAGGTACAAGGTGACAAAGTCCTACGGCCTTTATCAGGGGGGAGGGATATGTGACAGAGTGGCAAAGAGTAGTTGCCTGTCTCTGCCACGAGGTGGAGTTGTCCCGGTAGAGACGTGCCACCAAGAGCTGGCT
Source organism: Phyllomedusa bahiana (assembly GCA_025379985.1). NCBI lineage: Eukaryota > Metazoa > Chordata > Amphibia > Anura > Hylidae > Phyllomedusa > Phyllomedusa bahiana. The sequence goes on along the minus strand of JAODAL010005410.1, from coordinate 44,862 downwards.
CTTGGTGGGGGGAGCCAATTGTTATCTGTCAGCAATACTAGGTTGCTGACAGCTGTATGTAGCATGGTTAATGTCCAGCCATTATGGGTTGGCTTCCACGGAACAGCTGCAGATGGGTGGGTGGCTGTTCCCGCGTCCCAGATCTCCAGATTCCATGTCGGGTTTTGGGCCAGTCCCGGCATGGCTATAAAAAGCCTGGCTCTCCAGATAATCGGGGGGTGTGGTCAGCTGCAAGCTGGAGCAGCAGTGGAAACTGGTGAGAGGAGGCTCTTACCCCCCAGGCTTGACGGGAAAACAGGTGGCTGCCTTGAGGAAGCCTGTATACCAGTGGAGGCTGGTACAAGTGTTGGTGGTGCTATGCAGTAGGCATAGGCCACGTTAGTGAGGGACGCAGTTAATGTGTAGTCAGTGGCTAGACGGCCGAGGATTTGATTTATGTTTGGTTCTTTATGCTCTGTATACTGTGCCTCAATAAAGCTGGTTGAGGCCAGTTTTAAACCGAAGCCCTGTGTCCGAGTGCCATTCCGTTTCTGAAAGCGGCGATCCCGAAGCTAAGTACCCCCAGGACGGCCCAAGATGGCGGCTGGACGAGTGTGAGTCTTACAGAAGGTTATAAGGTAATGTCTATACAGTCAGAATTTTGAAAGAAAAAAATAAAATCAACAGGCCCTGAGCTCTTATGTAGTAATACTGCCTCTGTAAGGGAATATATAGGGGCTAAAGCTATGGATTTCTATTGTCATAGTTATCTCATTTTATTCATATCCAGTGGGTTGAAGAAGCCTTCCTACCCCTTGAACTGCTCCTATCCCTCATATGTAAACATTGCAGCCACAAACTTTAACTGTAATCTGATACCATTCTCCAACCAATCTGACTGAGCTCGAGCGATTCTGCAAAGAAGAATGGGAAAAATCCAGCCTCTAGATGTGCAAAGCTGGTAGAGACCTCCCCCAACAGACTGCAGCTTTCATTGCAGCTAAAGGTGGTCTTACAAAGTATTGACTCATGGGGACTGAATACATATACACACTACACTTTTCAGTTAATTTTCCAAAATTTGGAAAAGCTCGTATCATTTTCTTTACACTTCATAAATACTTGCTACTTGTGTTGCTCTATCCCATAAAATATCAATAAAATACATTTAAGTTTGTGGTTCTAACATTTAAGTGAGGAACAGTTCACGGGGTGGGAAGTCTTTTGCATCCACTGTATATAGCGCTGTTATATTCAGTAGTGCTGTACAGAGATTAAAGGGGTTTTGCCACAAAGTAAAATTGAAGTGAGAAGTTTGAAAAATAAATAATAAACATTTTCACCATTCATCATTAAAAGTTTTGCGCCGTTATTGTTTTAGCTGCTCCTTTAGTGATCCATTGTTTACAGCTCATCTCCAGGGGATACGACCAGGGCTGAGAGCTCCTCAGTCCTGATCGCACATGCTCAGACATCACTTCTCCTCTCAGGCAGCTACTGAGTGTTCAAACCCGGGTGCTGTCATTCTCCTCCAATCCTCTGTACTCCTTAGTAATTAGTCAAACAGTGCAAATAAAAAAAGAAACCTCAATAAGGTGTGTGCATTGCATCCACAGGTTTGGTTCCTGCAGGGATTTGAACCAAGGATCCTTGTGCTGTAAAGCAAAAATGTTACCACTGAGCTACAGTGTAGCTACTTACAACTATTATACATAAACAGACCTTTCTTTCACTAGAGAGAGGAAAGGCCTGGTGATGTCATCTTGCTGGGTCACATGATATGCAATTCAAACAAATCACACACGCCCCCTTCTGAGCACACAGAGCTGAAGAACTGGATACAGGAGGTGTGAAATGAGATTGTGGCAAAACCCCTTTAACATCACTCACATTGGTCCCTGGCTCACAATCTGAATTTCAAATTAACCTATCAATATGTTTTTTAGGTGTGTGTGGGAAACCAATATACCCGGATGAAACCCAGAAAACCACAACAAGAACATACAAACTCCTTGCTGATGTTGTCCTTGGTGGGATTCAAATCCAGCACCCCAAAACTGCAAAGGAACAGAGTGCTAACCACCGAACCACCGCGCTGCCCTCATATCTTAAAAAGGCTAGGTACGAAAGCCATTTGTAATATTTGAGGCATTTGTGGGTTAGTGGCTCCAAAAGCAACATAGCTGTAGGAGCTGCAGAGGTGGTCCTAGGGCAAATTACACCTAGTGTATTACATAATAAGACCTCAATATTGTAAATGACACCTAAAAGGTCAGGGCCCTATTCAGACTTGGACTTTCCCACAGGTGAATAGGGGAAACACCCAGTGGGCCACTGGGCATGGTGGACCTGGAATTGTTTTTTAACTGCATATTCATCTTTGAAAGAGAAAAAAAAGCAGAGAAATTGAGGCAAAAAGCAAGAGTCAGTGTAAAGGAGTCATGTACAGTCATTGACAGTAGCTGTAAGGTGGGCCCCTAAAATAAATTCCACTGGTGGGCCCCTAGACTCAACTTTACCTGTGGGCCCTAGGCACCCCAGTCCGACACTGGCCCTGTTACAGATTTTGCATTGGGGCCCAAGTTCTTGAAGTTAGGCCTCTGATCTCCAAAATTCTTCTTTACTAACATTTTTTTGATAATAGAAGGAGCTGAGACGTTCAAGCGCCCTCTATTGGATGTAACAAATCTTCAATTTGCTTCAGACTCACTGAATCTTTAGAAAGCAAAAGGGACATTAACGAAGCCAGTATCACGTATCTGCATACAGCTGTTACGGAGTTCTGCTCCTCATCAGTGCAGAGCAAAGTGTACTGGCTGGCTGGGTGGGAGGCAATGAGAAAGGGGAACATCTCTCCTTGGGGAGAGCCCCATAAAGGTGTGTGGAGTTTTGAATTGGCTTTTTGCCCTTTACTAAGCATCTTCATATCACAAGGCATTATGGGAAAGAACCCTTTGCTCTGCACTGATGAGGCGCGAGACTCTGTTTGCAGATGAGTGATACTGGCTTGGCTAACATCCCTTTTAATTTCTATAGATTCAGTGAGCCTGAAGAAAATTGAGGACCTGTTACATCCAATAGAGGGCGCTTGAGCTTCTCCGCTCCTTTCCCCTCATGCCTTGTGATATGCAGATGCTTAGTGGAGGGAAAAAAGGCAATTCAAAACACCACACGCCTACAGGGTGCTCTCCCCAATGAGAGATGTTCGCCTTTTGGATAATAGAAGACAGGGAACCTGGCAGGAGAGGAATCAGAGGTAATCAACAATCTAGCACACTATAGCCTGTATCCGACAGTAGTGCTGATCTCATCCTTAGATTTGCAGGAAGATTATCTTCTCCGCTTAAAGGGATGAAGTGATTAAAAAACAACCTCAACTTCTATAATAGTTTACCATACTTATCTTGTATGCATGGCAGCTCCATGTGCCCGGCTCTGACAATGCACTATTAGAAGAGCTTGTGTTTCTAGGGAAAGCATTACCAGGTCATTATAGGGCCCAGCATGGAGCCAACCGGGGATAAGGTTCACAATACAAAGGAAAGTGGCTTTTGCTTTAGCAAATACATTATCTAGGACTAAAACTACACAAACATAATAAGCCCTGTGTGACTTCATGCTGACTAAAAGTGTGCTTAAAAAGGGGTCTTCTGGGATTAGGGAAAGAACATGCAATATGCATAGTAAAGAGAAAAAAATGAATTCACGTTCACTCACAAGGATATACTGTGGACCTGGCTTCACTAACTCCCCTGCAATCAGCTGCAGGGTACCTGTGGTATTACATGCCAAACAAATGTTGCTGGGGAGATAGGGACCCCCTCTATGATATTTGTATGCTCTTATATTAAAGGGACACTACCATTAAAAAAAAATGTATTCATATATTGGCAAGTTATTTGTGACGGCTACATATATCATAAAAAAATTGGGTGGCTTTTCATGTAATTTTTTACATTTCCACTATGTGACTTCCAGGTTTTCTCTCTGACTTTTCCTCTGTGAGCTCTAATAGCACAGGAGTGAGGATCGCTTTACAGTTCTCTTTCAAGCCCACTAATGGCCTAAAAGGTGTAGTTGTTATCAGCAGGATAACCTGATAAGTGTGAAGAAAGCTAGAAACCGCTCAGTGTAGAAAAAGATTAACCCATTATCCTTCCATGTATTGCTTTTGCCATTGCCCAGTCAGCCTTGTCTAACCTTTGTCTAGGCCTATCCAGAGAACAAAAGAAAGATCATTATGTCATTACCTGCTATCTGTAATGAGTCTACATGTAGATAAGCATTTCTTGCAGTACCCACAGTAAACTGAGATTAGTTTGCTCTGCTATTCAGGAGTTTTATTTCTTTACTATCATTCATAGAGAATGGCAAGTTTTTATATGTAATTATTAATTGGGTAGGACTGTTAAAATAACAAAGAAACTACTTTAAATGTTCTAGAAAAATAATTTTCCAATAAGATTGATTTAAAAAAAAATTCCTTTTCTGACAAAAGAGTCCCATGAAAGTCAATGTGGGAAATACATGAAAACCAGTATTTCTTAACCACTAAGAAAAGGAAAAGTTGAACATATTTGGAAATTCTGCATCCATAAGCATCTGATCTATTAAAATATATTATCTTTCCTGCAAGGTAAATGCTGTAGAATAAAAATACCTAATGTCAAACTTTTTGGTCACAAAATTGGAGTAAACCTTGGTTCACATATACGATGGAGATTCCGTTCAGGAATGATGTAAGGAATAGTGCAGCAACCTTTGCTATTTTTTCCGTCTCAACAACGGACATCATGGCGAAGACCCAACGGACCCATAATAACTAATAGGGTCCGTCAGGCGGCGTGGGTGTCCCTTGTGAAACAGATCCCATGGCTTCTGTTTGCACCTCTGTGCCGAATGGAATCTCCGACGCAGATGTGAAGCAAGCCTAAAAAGTGATCAAAAAGTTGCATATATTCCAAAATGGTATCGATTAAAAACTACACTTCGATAAAAATATCAAGTTATTGATGCTGCAAAGCAAATTCAAAAAATAAAAAAGTTTTTTTTTATTTTTCTCAAGGTAATCTTATAAAAATTGGCGAACAGTTAGAACAGCCAGACCAGGGTAAAGGTGGTGCCTGAGCCAGAATTGTGGTATTGGCTCTACACTGCGACTGTATGTATGACCTGCGAAGAACAGACCAGGGGAAAGGTGGTACCTGAGCCAGACTTGTGGTTTGGCTCTACAATTGCCTGAATGTATGACCGCAGAAGAACAGCCAGACAGGGAAAAGGTGGTGCCTGAGCCAGACTTGGTATTTCTCTACAATGCCTGTATGTATCTCAGAAGAACAGCAACCGGGTAAAGGTGCCTGATCCAGACTTGTGGTATTGGCTCACACTGCCCTGATGTATGACCTGCAAAGAACAGCCAGACCAGGGTAAAGGTGTGCCTGAGCCCGACTTGTGGTAATTGGCTCTACACTGGGCCTGTATGTATGACCTGCAAAGAACAGACCAGGGTAAAGGTGGTGCCTGAGCCAGAACTTGTGGTATTGGCTCTACACTGCCCTGTATGTATGACCTGCAGAAGAACAGACCAGGGTAAAGGTGGTGCCTGGGCCAGACTTGTGGTATTGGCTCTACACTGCCCTGTATGTATGACCTGCAGAAGAACAGCCAGACCAGGGTAAAGGTGGTGCCTGAGCCAGACTTGTGGGATTGGCTCTACACTGCCCTGTATGTATGACCTGCAGAAGAACAGCCAGACCAGGGTAAAGGTGGTGCCTAAGCCAGACTTGTGGTATTGGCTCTACACTGCCCTGTATGTATGACCTGCAGAAGAACAGACCAGGGTAAAGGTGGTGCCTGAGCCAGACTTGTGGTATTGGCTCTACACTGTCCTGTATGTATGACCTTCAGAAGAACAGTTAGACCAGGGTAAAGGTGGTGCCTGAGCCAGACTTGTGGTATTGGCTCTACACTGCCCTGTATGTATGACCTGCAGAAGAACAGACCAGGGTAAAGGTGGTGTCTGAGCCAGACTTGTGGTATTGGCTCTACACTGCCCTGTATGTATGACCTGCAGAAGAACAGACCAGGGTAAAGGTGGTGCCTGAGCCAGACTTGTGGTATTGGCTCTACACTGCCCTGTATGTATGACCTGCAGAAGAACAGCCAGACCAGGGTAAAGGTGGTGCCTGAGCCAGAATTGTGGTATTGGCTCTACACTGCCCTGTATGTATGACCTGCAGAAGAACAGCCAGACTAGGGTAAAGGTGGTGCCTGAGCCAGACTTGTGGTATTGGCTCTACACTGCCCTGTATGTATGACCTGCAGAAGAATAGCCAGACCAGGGTAAAGGTGGTGCCTGAGCCAGACTTGTGGTATTGGCTATACACTGCCCTGTATGTATGACCTGCAGAAGAACAGCCAGACCAGGGTAAAGGTGGTGCCTGAGCCAGACTTGTGGTATTGGCTCTACACTGCGCCTGTATGTATGACCTGCAGAAGAACAGACCAGGGTAAAGGTGGTGCTTGAGCCAGACTTGTGGTATTGGCTCTACACTGCCCTGTATGTATGACCTGCAGAAGAACAGACCAGGGTAAAGGTGGTGCCTGAGCCAGACTTGTGGTATTGGCTCTACACCATTCCTCTGTGTATGAACTGCAGAAGAACAGGGTCATACATTCTGGTGCATTCTACACTGCCTTAAAGCGATTTAGAACTGGTCTATCAGTGCCAGGATTCATACATGTCGGCCTTAGTCTTGCATCTCTCTCCTCCCCAACTGGTACATGGGGGGGATCCCACGTGTGGTGTCCCCGGACAGCTCTGGATCTGCAGTCTAGCCTGTGCTCTGGTATTGAGGGTTGGGGTTTAAATGTATCTAAGGTGAATGGTATGGTGTCTCATATTAATATAGGGGGTGCAAATATTTTTAGGGCATCTGTTATGGGGTCTGATATAAATAAAGGGCACGTGTGTTAAACTCAAGGCCTGCTGTCTGCATCCTACCCACTACATTATTTTATGTCACACAACAAGCAAGGAAGAACGAGGTCCAGACGTGTAAGAACCAGCTCTCCGTTTTCTCTGAAGAACAAACCAGAACTTGGCAGAGGAGGTGCCGGAAGTCCTGGGACGAGGTGCCATTTCAGATTTGCATCTACAACATGCACCTCTACACCACTATGTTCAGCAAGTCCTAGGCAGTGGCACAGCTCTGACAGCTCTACCCAGACACCCTCTACGGAGGAAGCTTAGTGCTTACGATGGGCTGGTTATTATGCAACCTTAAAAGACATCTTGGCCTCTTACTGACCAAGCGGCACACTATAATAACTTTGGTGGAACAATCTGAACCCAAAAAAAGGTTCATACACCATAGAAATCCTGCTGGGATACTTCCACTTAACGCATGTGGTGTGTCAGGTTACTCAACAATATGTTAAGGAGTATTCACATTTATACAACAGCTACAAATTGCCTTTTCATGGCAACCACAATACGACACATGCAAGATAGGGGGTCTAAATGTATTTAGAATATCTGGTCTGTAGTCTGATATTAAACGGGTATACCTATCTCACACATTGTTGGTATGTGGACAGGATATACCATCAAAATGTGATAGATGTGGGTCCAACCTCTGAGACCAGCCCTTATCTGGGCAACAGACCCAAAAGTCCATTTACAGAATAGAAAGCCGCTAGTACTGGCACATATTTCTCCATTCTTTCCTATGGAAGTTCCAAGTACAGTAAAAAAACACCGCTCACTTGTACTCAGAACTCCCATAGAACAGAAGGGAGAGTTATGCGTATGCGCAACCAACTCTCTATCCTCTACCAAGACTTTCAGGGGTCTGTTCTCGTTTATACGTTGAAGGCAAATCCTTCTGCTATGCTATCAAAGTGTGAGACAGGAACACCCCTTTAATGTATAGGGTCTGAATATTTTTAGGGAATCTGGCCTAGGGTCTACATTTTTTTTAGGGGTGTGGGCCTGGTGTCTGATATTAATATAAGGATATGGACGGGGGTGAGATATCAATATAGGGTGTTTGAATGTGTTCAGTTTGGGGTTTAATACTAGTGTAAGATCTGGTCTGGAGTCTGGTGTTAATATGGGGGGTCTGAAAATACAATCTTTAGCCAAGCCCCTCCAAAAGGCCACTCCTATTTTATCCTGATTTAATGCTTAAATATCATCCTGTGGAAAGCTCCCACAAGTTGATATCTGTCAAGCACACAGGTAAACATCATAGACACAGGTGTTGGATCCTATGAGTCACCGCGAGAAATGACTTAGAACCATGCCAGCGAGCGTAGTCTAAGTTGCCCACTGGTATTCACCACAGCCCACTGCAAGGCTATATCTGCTTCGCTGCGGGAGATTCCCAGGTCGCTACCCCAACGTGGTTGCTCACGGTAATAGCGGAGGTAGAGCATGGTATAGAAGGATCACTGGTGGACAGGTCAGGCCTGGTAGCAGGTAAAACGTAGTTAGGTCACTCGCAGTAAGGTCAAGGCAGGCAGATAATAGTCAATGTTCAAAAGCACAAAGTCAGATACCAGGAATAACAAACCTAGATAAGCATTAAAACTAACTGAAGCACACCAACAAACTAACAGGGAATGCTGGAGGAAGTGAACTAATAAAGGGTCCAGCAACTGGTGAATGGTAATCAGTGGTGTGCTGGCCATTTCAATTTTAAGGAATCGGCGTGCATGTGCCTTAGAGAACAAGTGAGGATGTTGCCCATAAACAAAAAAGAATGGGGAAGCTCCAGTAGAGTCGGAATCAAGGTTGTTATACGAAAATTCAGCCCAAGGAAGAAGGTCGAACCAATTGTCTTGACAGGATGAAACAAAAGGACGAAGTTAGTTCCCGAGGACTTGGTTCACCTTCTCCACTTGTCCGTTGGATTGAGGATGATAGGCAGAAAAGAAGTCTAGCTTGACCGGAAGACAAAAGCATAGTGCATGTCAAAACTTGGAGACAAACTGTACCCCACAATCCAACACGATATTGAGAAGCAGACCATGTAAATGAAAAATATGCTGGAAGAAGTGGGAGGCGAGTTGAGGAGCTATAGGCAGACCTGGAAGTGGTACAAAATGAGACATCTTGGAAAAATGATCAGTAGCCACCCAAATGACTGTATGATGAGAGGAAGATGATAAATCAGTAATGAAGTCCATGGCAATATTGGTCCAGGGTTTCTGAGGTATAGGTAAAGGCTGAAGCGGTCTGGAGGATTTGAGATGAGAAGATTTATTATGGCCACAAGTAGAACAAGAGAGACCAAAATCTGGTGGCCTAATCTTGAACACCAGTAGTGTTAAGAAATTACCGACAAAGTTTTTCGAATACCTAGATGACTGGCAAGCTTGGATCAGTGGCCTCATTGAAGAATTCTTTTTCTCAGGGCGGAATGTACAAATGTTTTCCCAGGGGGAATCTGTTGGGAGTTGATGGGAGCTGTGGTAATCAAACTTTTCGGAGAAATTATATGCTGAGGTCTGTAGTCAAGACCCACAGTACCTGAGGAATGGGAGAGGGCATCTCTTGGTATTCTACTCCGCTGGCCTAAAGTGAAGCAAGAAATCAAATTTGTTAATGAATAAGGACCATTTAGCCTGTCAATGATTTAGCCGCTGCTTCCAGTAAATAAGGGAGATTTTTATGGTTGGTGTAAATATTTATCGGGTGATGAGCTCCTTCCAGAAGATGGCAACAGTTATCTAAGACCAATTTGATGGCCAACAGTTCACAATCCCCAATGGTATAATTCCTTTCTGCCAGGAGAAGGGTTTAGAGAAAAAAATGCAGGTGACAACTTTACCTCTACGGGTCTTCTGTGTGATAACCCCTCCAGCTCCCACAGATGACGCTTCCAATTCTAAGAAAAATGGTTTCTGTGGATATGTCCAAAAATTGCATATTGATCGAGTGTAGTACCTGAAAAATTATTAAAGTAATTCCATTTACAGCAGCATAAAAAGCGGAGATACTGGTGTAATGATTATGCGTTTTGAACCTGACTGGTTCTTGATCACATCCTTGTGGAGCTGGTTGTGTTAGGATGAGTGCTGTGGCAAAGATGGCTTTAATACGGGCAAAAGCATCTTGTAGCTTCAGGCGGCTAAGGTTAAGGGTTACAATTTTTTTTGTAAGAGACACAATGGGCACCATTAAGGTGGAGTAGTGGGGAATAAACTGAAATAGTAGTTTGTGAAACCCAACCCCAAGAAATGTTGGATAGCTGGTAGTCCAACAGGTCGAGGCCATTGGAGAACAGTAGACAAATTTACTGGATCAAACTGCAATGTGTAGCGGATGCTGGTAGTGGATCCGCTGGACCACCGCAAGCGATGGTGTAAGCCGTACCAGGGGGCGGAATCTAAGTAGAACCCGGTTTTCACCAGAGCCCGCCGCAAAGCGGGATGGACTTGCTGCGGCGGAGAACTACCAGGTCGCCCCACTGGCGTGACTTGCTTGCGGTGGCAGCCAAGGCAGTGCGTGGTACAAAATCGTGAGACGTAGGCGAAGTCGGGGACAGGCAAGAGGTCAGGGCAGGTGGCAAAGGTTCGTGGTCGAGAAACAGGAGCGTAAAGGTTCGGTACACGGAAGACAGGCTACGAGGCAGAAGACGCTTTCTCTAAAGGCAGTGCGGCACTAAAGATCCGGCAAAGGTGAACCGGAAGGAAGGAGGTTAAATAGGGTCACCTGCCAGCCTTTACCAATAATGGGCGTACTGGCCCTTTAAATCCCCGAGAGCCGGCGCGCGCATGCTTAAGGCGCGGGCATGCGCATACCGGCCGGCCAGGAGGATGAGAGGACGCGGGAGCGTGGTCTGTTAAGGAGGGAGCCGGGACCCGAGCCGTGGTACCAGCAGTAGCAGCCGGGACCCGACGGGCGGCAGCACGAGTGCGCCCGTAGCCCGGGCGAGGGATTGCGGGACCACTCGTGACACAATGTACCCGAGGAAAGGCAGACTGGACTGCTCAAAGAGGCACTTCTCAAGTTTGTCATAAAGATGGTTGGCTCGTAGACAACCAATTGCACATGGTCGCAATGGGACCTCAGGTCTGGCAAGAAAATCAAGATGTCATCTAAGTAGACCATGACACAACCACATAGAAGGTTACAGAAGGACAGAGCTCATTAATGAAACCTTGGAAGACCGCTGGAGCATTGCAAAACCCAAAGGCCATCACCAGGTACTCAGAGTGCCCATCACATGTGTTAAGGCGGTCTTCCATTCCTCACCTTTGTGAATATGAATTAAGTTATAGCTTAAGCCGAGCTTGGTGAAGATCATGGTGCCCTGTAATTTTATTTTAGCCACGATGATCGATGCAGGAGTGCAAAGAACCATCCTTTTCATCGAAAAAGAAAAAGGCAGGAGAGAGAGACTCGTGGAATACTTCTGTAAGTTTTTTTTTTTTATATAGACCGACATTCTTTTGGGCAGCAAGAAAGGATACACTTTAACGCAAGGACTCATTGTGCCAGGCATGATGTCTATCAGACAGTCATAGGCCTGGTGTGGTGGAAGAGTCTCTGCTTGCTTTTCACAGAAGATATCCTCAAATTCTGGATATGGAGTTGGAAGACCCTGAAGCAGAGTCAGAATTGTCGGTGGATAAGCAGATTGCACTTAGCATGGTGGTGTGAGACACCAGGAGAACTGTAGAAACAGAATCTGGAATCACGAGGAGCAAGATCTTCTCCTTGTGAGTTGCCTCAACCTGAAGGGTCAAAGATTCTGTAAGATACTAGATGGAGCCTAGGTATTCTCCATTAATGGAAGAGGTTACCAAAGGCTTATCAAGACGAATCACTGGCTTATCAACTAATGGAATTTCCAGCAAAGCCAGAATCCAGGAAAGCGGAAGTTTGAAACTTGACACCGGATGAGGAGCTGAGCATGACTGGCATGTTCAGGCAAGGCGAGGATGCACCTTCATCTTCACCTAGGACCACCTCTCCCACAGAGCCTAGGCGCTGGAGTCCCAGACAGTTCTTCTAGAAGTGAGCCTGGCTGTCACAATACAAGCAGAGATTCAGGCAGTGTCTGCGAGTATGTTCTTCCTCAGACAAATTGGCTCTCTCCACTTGCATGGGCTCATCTCGAGAAACCGTTGGTGAAGGCAATAGAGGCCTCTGAAAAACTGGAGCAAGTCGAGGAAGTCTGTGGGGCTGGGAGGATTCTTGTTGCCGGAAGAGCTCCAGTTGCCTCTTGGACGTCTGGCAAAGGCATTTTGATCGTATTATCACGCACATAGGTGGTGGATCCTCTGGGTCACTGTGAGAGATGACCATGCCAGGGAGCAGAATTGATGCTGTATGGCCACTGCACTGGCAATGCTAAAAAGATTACGGTGTTGTGTAAGTAATGGACGTTGCTTTTTTCTACTAGTTATTTATATCCTTCCAGATTTTCTGTGACATGAATGTGAAGATTAGACTTTGTCAAAGGACACAGTGGCAAATATCTGAAAAACTTGATGACATTATCTGTATCTGGGGACATAGCATTATCTCTGTAAAGACAAGATGCCCTGAGTGAGCCTGACACATATCTGCATTTGTTTTATCTTTAGCTTACGACATAAAGGAACAATAAAAATAAAAACCATCCTATACCTCAGTCTGTGCAGATGTCAGCTATTATTCTGTGTTATCTGAGGCCAGGCACAAGCCATCGGAAGTCCAGAGAATGGATGGTTGCATGGCTTCCAGTTTAGTAAAGGAGAATGATGGATGAATAAATTATCTTTTATGAGTTATTTTATACTACATGTCCAAATCTAAATATATTTTTTTGCTTAATTTTTTTTATCATTAATAGGTCCAACATTCTGATCAGATTAATTTTTTAATGTATCTTTACAGCAGTAAGAGCTCCAAATCCGCTGGATAGACATAAAGAGTGAAAGGGAACCCATCATCATATTTCATATCTGATATGCCAGCGACATGTTATAGAGCGAGAGGAACTGAGCAGACTGATAGTTTTGTAGGGCAGGATTCAGTAGAACTTGGAGTTTATTAATTTAACTTAAAACATATTCACGGTTAAGGAGTCCAGTGGGCGGTCTTCTCGGTAATTGACCAATACAAACAAAATAGGCTGCACTCCAATATAAATCATAACTTCTTCATAAATTAATTAAAAATTTCATCAAAATGTTATTGCTTTATTAATTGACAACATGATTATTCAACCAACTTCATGATCAAATCATTATGGAAATTCAATCTCTTTAAATAACAACAGATTCAAGTGAAGTACGTTTCGGTCCTTTGTTGGACCTTTTTCAATAGAATCTTATTTGACATTTATTTTCCTGTTCATTTCATTATTTTTATGATTTTTATGAGAATGATCTCTGTATATGTCCGTGTTTGAAAACTATATAAAATTTATATAATTGTAATTGTACCAACCCCTATACTAAAGATATCCTGTCATTACTGCCGCATGGCAAACGCTGTAAAAATGAAGCCCAAAAAGTAGTGGCGGAACTGTGTTCCCTCCCCTCATTTTCATAGCTGGTCCAATGCTAAAAAAAACCATGGAACACTTGTTTGCCAAAAATGCACAACACACCCCTACATGAGATCCATGAAGGGTGTTGAATCCAAAATGCGTTCCGTTCTGGAAGGTGTCACCTGTTCTGCTATTTTGGGGGCTTTGCAAATGCGGCATGACACCCACCTAAATCGGCATTCCAAAAGCCAAATAGCGCTCCCTCCCTTGTATGCCCTGCCATGCACCCCAAACAGCAGTTTATGCCCACATACAGGGTATTGACGAACTTGGAAGAAATTGCGTAAAACATTCTGGTTTGTTTTTTAGAGGATTCCTTGTAAAAAAACGTTTTCAGCTAAAATTGCAGATTGTTGGAAATTCTATTTTTTAATTTTCACAGCCTAACGCTAAAAAAATCTGTGAAGCGCCTGTGGGGTCAATATACTCACTACACCCCTGGATATATTCCTTAAGGGCTGCAGTTTCCAATGTCGGGTCTTTTTAGGGGTGTTTATTAAGTTTTAGCATCTTAGGATGTCAGCAAACCTGAAATTATGAAGAAAATTGTAATGAGAATGAGAACCTGAAGTCCAGTAGGTGCTCCTCCTATTCTGAGGCTTGTGGTTGAGCCAAATAGTGCACTAGGGCCACATAGGGGATATCTCTAACAACTGCAGAATTGATGGAAGAATCGATGCTGAGTTGACTTTCCCTGTTGTCATCTACCATGTTCCTGTGAATAATGGAAAAAAAACGTAAAATTTTCAAAAAGAAGTGAAATTTTGAAATTTCACCTCCACTTTGCTTTCATTTCTGTGAGACACCTGATGGGTGAATACATTTTCTAAATGCTGTTGAATACTTTAAGTGGTTTAGTTTTTTAGATGGAGTCATTTATAGGGGTATCCAACATACAGGCCTCTCAAAGTCACGTCAGAACTGGACTGGTCCCTAAAAAAATCTATATTGAAAAATGTCTTGAAAATGTGAAAAACTACTAAATTTCTAAGCCCCCTAATGTCATAAAAAATAAAAAGACATTTCAAAATGATGCCAAACTACAGTAAACGTATGGTAGATGCTAGTCACAAACTATTTTGTGTGGAATAACTGTCTTGCCCGCAGAAATTTTTGAACTTTGAAAATGGCAAATTTTTCTAAATTTTCACAATATTTTGATATGTTTCACATATAAACAAAGATTGTATGGACCAAAATGGAATCAGATGGATAGGTAAAACTATCAATAAGTTATTCTCACATAAAGTGACACTTGATTTCAAAATGGGGCTCTGTCAGGGAGGTCAAAACTGGCTGCGGTGGTAACAGGTTAAGCACCAGGCCGGAAAAGGCCTTCATGACCACCTCAGTGTTTTAGTTTTCACCTCTCTGCATTTCAACAGTCAAAAGTTTTTTATTCTTTCTATGACACAGTTGTATGAAGACTTGATTTATGTAATTTTTTTAAAACATAAAAAAGTTTTTGCATTTCTTTTTAAATTCTTTTTTACACCATTCACAATAAATAACCTGTTAGAGTAATTTTACAGGTTACTATGGTCATTTGGATACCTGATATGCGAAGGTTTTTTTTATCTACTGTATGCTCTATAATTCTTTTTATTTTTTTATTATTTACATCATTTTTTTTCCACACTTTTTTTTTTTTTTTTTTTTAAATCTCATTAAGGGAACCTCTTTTTACACTTATTAATGTATTAGGGTACTCCTGTATGCTAATACATTACAATCTGTGTCAGTATGACACAGAGTACCCTGACAGCAGGCTTACTATGCAGACTGCCTTGGGGTGACTCTAGGTCCCCAGGGATGACTGTACAGACATTCCCCAGGCTCCATCAAGTCACCGGGAATCCTGGAGATCCAATGGAGCAGGAGAATCCTCTCTGATCATGCCACAGTCATAGACCGCAGCAATGAAAGGGTTAAGTGAGAGGGATCAAGGGCTTCCTCCGTTTCCTGCCATTCACAGAGACTGCTGTAGGAAAGGAGCTGTTAACTACAGTTCAGTTGGAGCACCGGGAGCCGAAAAACCCCAATGAAGGCAGCAACATCTTTAGTCGTCGCTGCTGACAGAACAGACAAAAGACAGTGGGTGGTCGTTAAAGGGGTTGTCTCATCTCAAAGTTTCATAAGATGCATGACTGAAATAATGCTGCTTTGCTCTGTCACTTCCTGGTCAAACTGTCTATAATTAGCATATGAGCTCCATTTATTCAGACCTCTATTTATTAGTCTAGATTAAATAAATTACTTTCTCTGAGGTCTGGAGAAGCTTCTGAGCTAATGTAAACAGTGATTACTGTCTTTTGTCTGAAAGATCAGATAACACACAACTCTCACTGCTAGCCTCCACCTGTGTGATGACATCACTCCCTGCTATCAGATAGAACAAACAGCAGGGGAGAAGGAGTACACAGGTCAGTCACTTGGGAAACTGGAAAGCCCTCAGAAGGTGATAAAATCATTTGTAGCTCCTTAACAAAAAAAGATGAACAAAGCAATATATTTGGAAAACGTCTTCATTTAGTGTTCCCTACATTTTGAAAGCTAATCTCTGTAGTAAGACAACCCATTTAAAAGGTAAATCCAGAATAAGCAGTAAGTTAAATGTCTAAATTCCAAATTCTACTGAATCTTTTCCCACAGAACTATATATCAATCTGCTCAGCTGCTCCTGCTCTTAAACATGGTCCCCGCAGATCAATAATATGATTGTGACTGGATATATCCAAGAATAGTATATCAACAATAAAGCAGTATACAACACTTTCTACTGTATATTGTCTCACCTGGATATCTTGCACTGACTCATTATGCAATAGTAAGAGCATAAATACTGAGCTCAGCCATGTAATAATGGGGATCTTCATCTGTGCAATAACATAGAATATGGCAGTATTTAGAAAAATTGTGACCAAGCCTTTAGTTCCCAGTACCAGCCAACATGCCATAATGCCATACACCATCAGGAGCCAAGGGTGATACTGAAAGAGAAAGACAATATTAACTGAAAAAAATGTATAAAATTGTGGTATAATACATATAAATAAAGGAAGTTATTGAATGTACAGCACAATTAATAGAAATGTAAACTACAAACCAATGGATGTGTATACAGCTCTAGAAAAAATTAAGAGACCACTACAAAATTTTCAGCTTCTCTGATTTTTCTCTTCAATGGTAAATTTTTGGAGAAAAACGTACATTGTTATTTTTTTTTTCCAGCAAATTTTTTTTTATTACATATCAAGGATGGTACATAACATAATATAACTTTTTCTGAAGCAAAAGAAAAGAAAAAGAACAGCAACAAAATGCCATGTCATAAAACATTAAAAGCAGAAATAGCAATGTCATTATTTTTAGTAATGTCAGATTCAGTTAATAACAACAATACACGTTGAACATGTAAATTTATCATATATCAGAAAATTTTCAATTACATAACTATACTGGATTAACTCGTATTTGATATTCTTCATTCAATATGAAAGTGTTGTGATTATCCTGTTACTTATAGTAAATAGATGTGGTCCAAAGAAGCCAATTATTCTTAATTCTAGCTATGGCGTGTGGGGGTTTACTAAACTAGTCTCACAGCTGTATTGCAAATTTATTCTGTTGATAACTTCTGCAATAGATGGCGTGAGAGTTGTTTTCCAATGTGAAGCTATCGTAATTCTTGTAGCTATTAAAGCATGAGATAGAACTGCACGGAATGGATGTGGTATGTCATGAAAAGTGAGATCTAGAATAGCTAGGTCTGGTGTGAGGTTAATTTTCCATTTGAAGATGTTAAGTAGCAAGTTTTCTAGTTCTTTCCATAGTGGTTGGATTAGTGGACATTTCCACCACATGTGTAATAAGGAGCCTTTAGCACCGCACTGTCTCCAACACAGATATGAGTATCCAGGAGAGATATGTGCTATGCGGGCTGGGGTTAGATACCAGCGAAGATGAATCTTTCTTGACAATTCAATATGATTGGCACATTTTGAAAATTTGGAAACAATGTTAGCTGCTTTAAGCCAGTTTTCTGTTGTATGGGACTGGGCCAACTCGGTTTCCCACTTTAGGGCGTAATCTGGTTTTGTAGAGAGATCTGTTTTGTACAAGGTTTGGTATGCTGCTGATAAACCTTTAGTATGTCTTTGTTTATTCCAGAGGAAATTATGGAAAGGGGAAAGTGTTTTAGGGGTATCTGGCCATTGCCATGATTGTATAATATGTCTGATTTGTAAATAGATAAAAAATTGGTTTCGGGGGATAGTATATTGTTGCATTAGATCGTCAAAGGACTTGAAGTGTCCTTGGTGATAGAGGTCCCCTACTGCCTCCAATCCCATGTCTATCCAGTGTTGTATAGAGACTTCTGGAATTGCATTTTGAATAACTGAAAGAGGGCAGCTAAGTTTGTCTATATATACTTTAGGGTTATGCTTCTGAGCAATGAATTTTTGCCAAACTGATGCTGCATGAGAAAGAGTCAACAATTTAAATTCTGTGGGACTTCTGCCACATAGCATGGCAATCAAATGAGCCTTAAAGGATCCCCTAGGAATTGTGGAATTCTCTATCTGAGACCAATGTTGGAGTTCAGGAGAATTCCACAAAAGAGATATGGGTTCTAGTATGGAAGCAATATTGTATTGCAGGAGGTTTGGGACGGAGAGGCCACCATGAATACTCTTTTGATACAGGTATTGTTTCTTAAATCTAGGTCGTTTTGGGCCCCAAATAAATTTCAACATTTGATTTTGAAGTTTAGTGAGAATAGGAGTGGGAAATAAAAATGGTAAGGATCTTGAGATATATAAGTATCTGGGGAGAAGTAGCATCTTAGTTAAATTAATGCGAGCTAGCCAGGAAAGGGGAAATTGGTTAAGTCTATTAATTTCTTCTGATAATGAAGCACTAATATCCTCCAGATTTTTTTCTATGGTGGTGTTAATGTTTGGGTATATTTTGATTCCTAGATAGGGGACAAAAGAGGTTGCCCAAATAAAATTAATGTTGGGTAGTTGAGATTTTAAGGAAGAATGACAATTTATAGGGAGAAGTATAGATTTTGTTATGTTTAATTTGTAGTATGAAATATGAGCATAACGTTCCAATAGGGCAAGTAATGCAGGAATGGATTTATCAGGCTGTTGGCACATGATTAAAATATCATCTGCATATAGGCTCACCGTATGGGTATTTTTATTTATGGTAACCCCTTTAATTAGAGAGGATTTCCGAATGTGTTCTGCTAAAGGCTCAGCGCACAAATCATAGATCAAGGGTGACAGTGGGCACCCTTGTCTTGTTCCATTGGAAATGGGGAACTTTTCTGAGAGAAATCCGGACGAGTAGACCCTGGCAGAGGGAAGAGAATATAATGACATTATGGAATTAAATATTGGTCCACAAAAGCCAAATTTTAATAAAACCTCTTTCATATAACCCCAATTTATCCTGTCAAATGCTTTCTCTCCGTCTAGTGACAGAAGAGCAAGGGGTAGCTTTTGTGAATTTGCAATTTGCAAGACATCCAAAACTCGCCGTATACCATCTCTCGTCTGTCTGCCTTTGATGAACCCCACCTGGTCCTTGCTGATCAGGGATGGAAGGATATCATTGAGTCTGTTTGCTAGGATTTTAGAGTATATTTTGATATCAGAGTTGAGTAGTGAAATTGGTCTGTAGTTTGTAACTAGGTCCGTTGATTTCCCAGGTTAGGGATAGTAGAGATGGTTGCACAAAGCATCTCTGCCGGTAGTGTGCCTTACTTGTGATGGTATTAAAGAGACGGGACAGATGTGGGGATAAGATGGACGAGAAGAGTTTAAAATACTCATTAGATAGGCCATCTGGGCCAGGAGATTTGTTGCATTTTAATTGTTTGATAGTCCTCTCAATTTCTGGGGGTGATATAGGTAGATTAAGGGAATCAAGTTGATCTTTGGTCAAGGAGGGGAGTGATATTTCATTTAAGAATTTGTCAATATCTTCCTTTTGCACTGCTGGAATGTTCTTGTCTGAACTAAGATTGTATAGTGATCTATAGTATGTTGCAAATGCGTTAGAAATTTGTTGTGGATCGTATATTTTTGTATTGGGGGATGTAATGTACGGTATTCTGGATCTGGCTTGGATTGTTTTGATCCTTTTGGCTAGGAGTCTGCCGGGTCTATCACCTTGTAAATAGAAATTCCAACGCAATCTATTTAGATGATTCTCATATTGTTGTAGATGCAATGTGCTCAATTGCCTTCGGAGAGAGGCAAGTTCTTCCCTCATGTTTTGTGAAGGATTTAATTTAAATTGGGAGTCTAAGTGTTTAATTTTGTCTAAAAGTTCAGTGAGCGTCTTTTCTCTGTTACGCTTTTCTCTAGTTGATATGTTCATAAATATTCCTCTTATATACGCTTTATGTGCGCACCACAAGGTTTCTTCTGAAGGTGTCGAAGGAGTATTTATGTCAAAGTATTCTTTAAGGGAATTATTAATTTCTGAGGTTATTTTCATGGATTTAAGTAAAAAGTTGTTCAGGCGATATAGGGTATGAAAAGGAGGGGGAAAACGATCTTGTAGGGTAAGATAGGTTGGGGCATGATCTGACCATGTGATATGTCCTATTTGTGAGTTAACGACAAGTAACAGTGCTTGTCTATTTAGAAGGAAAAAATCAATTCTCGAGTGAGTGTTCCTTGCTGCAGAGTAGTGTGTGAAATCTATTTCTTCTGGGTGGGAATACCGCCAAGGATCATGTAAATTTTCCTCCAATATTACATTTTTAAGTTCTGGGGCGTGTTTAGAGCAACCTTTGGATCTATCTTGTGTTCTATCTATTACCATATTAAAATCTCCACAAATCACCAGGTTACCTCTAAGTAGCTTTTTGGTTTTGGTGAGAACTCTGGAAACAAAGGATGCCTGATGCTTGTTCGGAGCATATACAGTTACTAGTGTATATAACATAGAATTCAATGTGCATTGTAGAATTATATATCGCCCTTTGGGGTCGAAAACAGATTGTTAACATTGACATTTCTATAAAAGTATGTAAGCAGGTCAAGGAAAGTTAAGACATGGCAATAATAAACATTATAAAAAGGAATTAGCTCTAAACAGAGCCAACATTTGAACTGTTGAAACTGTTGAAAATAGAGAATGCAGTAGAAAAGTATTTCTGTCAAACGGAAATAAACAGTGGGGCAAGTCAATTGCCTATCTCAAGAAAAATCATTGGGAAGGAGCTCTGGAGTGACGCTCCATTGCACAGAAGGAACGGCAAAGCAAGCTTAAAGGATACTAATGAAATTTCAATCCTCAGTCCTGCATCTTGATCTGCTGGTCTTCTCTGACCACAGAGGTGTGATTATTCCAGGTTTCATTTGTGTATTTCTCACTGGAATAGCGTCTGCTGATGATAGAAGGTTCCAATTTTTCAGGGTAAGGCTGGCCTCTTCTGGAGTGTGGCATATAAATTGGGTGCCATCCCTGACAATTATTAATTTAACTGGGAATCCCCATCGATATTGAATATCCTTATCTCGTAGGATTCTTGTGTATGGCTGGAACTCTTTCCTTTTAAGCATGGTTGCAGAGGATAAATCCGGGAAGATGGAAATTGCTTGGAAACGGTCTGGGAGCGAGTCCGTCTTTCTTAAAGCCCGTAGAAATTCCTCCTTAATGTTGTAGAAATGTATTCGGGCTATAGTGCCTCTCGGAACTTGTTGAGGTAGGTTTTTGGGTTTAGGGATCCTGTGGATCCTATCGATCATTAGGTCTAGAGTTGAAGAAGTTGGCAAGACGAGAGCCATCAGATCTGTTAGGTATGCGTTTAACTGGTCAGGCAAGATAGATTCAGGGATGCCACGGATTCTAACGTTATTACGCCTGGATCGGTCCTCTAGGTCAAGAACTTTTGAGGCCAGATGTTGAACTTCCTCTTCTAATGCATTATTAGCATCAATTAGGGAATTGTGGGAATTTGCAAAGTCTGACATCTTGTTCTCAATATGTTGAGTGCGGGCCGCTAGTGATTGAAAGTCTTGTTTGAGCTCCCCCATCATCTGTTTAATATCAGATTGCAAAGTTGAACGGAAAGATGAGAACAGTTGCTGGAGCAAGGATACAGTCAGAGGCTGGGAATCAGGCAGATCATGCTGTTCAAAATCTACTGAGCCTGCTTTGGAAGAAGGAGTCTGGGGAGATGGGGAAATTGTAGGCCCCTTCTAGTTGAGGATCTGGATGGCGAGGAGGAGAAGAATTCCGGAAGTTTGGTTGGCTTATTCTTTTGGTTCTTCTTAGAAGTACCTCCCATGATTGGAGAGAGAGCAGAAATTGTGTTGCAGAGGACCTTAGGAAAAACTGTAGAAGTACCACGTGGGGGAGGTGCCTATAGATATGTTTTTTGTATTTTTTTATATAACTTCACCCCCGCTGGATTTGCAGATTATAGAACCAGAACCTCTGGAAAGAGTATAAATGCCCAGGTACAAAAATAGAAGTCTGTTGTGTCCCTGGATTGGATCAGTGATAAAGCTTAACACAAGAGTTCTGCCATGAGCTGTTAATAATTCTGTTAGGATAGTGTGAACAGGCAAGTTAATGCAGTCTGGAGCCTTCTTTTTATGAGGAGGGGCTTGTAAAATGGTGTCTCCTGCTGTCTTCAGGGAGATAGAAGGCTAAAGGAGCCACAGGTTATTATAAAGCCTGGGAGCTATATGTAGCTTCATATCTGTGACAAATAATAGTGGAGCAGGTATTTCCCAGTGGATGGGTATAAGCAGGTAAAGAGTTTGTAGCTCTGTGAGATTTCCACTGACCTTATCTTCCACTTGCTCCTTGCTGGCAGAAAATCCCCTGCTGTGCTAAAGTCCCTTGTGTCCTGGGACTGGGCTCTGTAATTCCTTCTCCAAGGATGAGAGATGATCTGGCAGATGGGAAGTTTCCTGTCTGATCACTGTGCTGTCAGCATGGGTGAGTATTCCTCAGAAGGAACCTGGATGAGGAGGATGTGTGCAGCAACTCAGGGCAGCATGTGAATGTCAGCAATGGCTGCTGTTAGCTGGACTGAGGGGCTCCTCTTTCCACAGGGCTAAGTCCAGTTCTAAAGTACACACAGGGGTCAGAGAGGGCTTAAAACGACCCTCACAGTGAGCTGGAAACAGGAGTGCCAGTGATGTGCTTGCCTGCAGGTTCAAAGGCTTAGTTGAGCTGAGTTTAAGGAGCATCACAACAGAGCTCACAGGAGAAGCAACTGTTCACATCCCTGGCCTGGCCACGCCCAAAAACACATTGTTATTTTTTTATATAAACTACTGACAACATGTCTCCGAAATTCAAAGCAAAAAATTTTGTATTTATTTGCAGTAAATGAGAAAAATTCAGAATAATAAAAAAGAAGCAGCAGAGCTGTCAGACCTCAAATAATGCAAACAAAACAAGTTCATATTTCTTTAGAAACAATAAGACTAATGTTTTACGTCAGGAAGAGTTAAGAAATCAATATTTGGTGGAATAACCATGATTTTTTTCATTCAAATTCCTTTTGGACTATTCCTAGCACTTGTTTTGCCATCCAGCTTGTCCTATTACAAGAGGATTGTGAAGACCACAGCAGTGTTTTTTATACTTTCCTTCATTAAATAAGAGTTGGTTCAGGTGATCACCTAACCAGAAGCACATTAAGTAGAATGAGGTGGACTTTGGTTGGAATTCAACTGACACTGGAATAGAATGGCCGTCAGACATGTAGAGATGCTGATATTTAGAAAACTGTGCAGTGGTCTCTTAACTTTTTCCAGAGCTGTATATACAATATCATATAGAGCAGAATATCAAGAGAAAAAAAAAGGAAAAATTGCGGCACTCGTGTGTTATATGTAGAAACAACGCTCAGGTAATTATTCGGAGTGTTGTATTTATTAAGAATGTTTCCTTTTTTTACTGGATATTCTGCTCTTTACAACTCGCAGCTGTTTTTTAACACTGCGAGTGAAGGATCGCTGGCTGCCGTGTTTCTGGATTTGAAATCATACTTAAATGAGTGTTGTGCCTCCTATTGCTAGCACAACCGTCTAAGGTGAGCAGATTTAACTACTTGTTTTCTTGATCCACTGAGGAATTTACATAATTCACGATTGTGCGCCTACTTTTTGGGCGACATGTATGAAGCTCGCCACGTCGGTGTAAGCGGGTGATTGATTGGCGGGCAAGAAATGAATTACAATTAGGCAGAATGTATAAAAAATGAAAGGTTTATTACATAAAATAGAGAAATAGAATAGAAAGAATGATACTTAGCTGGCAGTTACAGATGTTACCAATGCATAGTTCTCGCACACCCAGTGAAACGGGGGAGCCCCTTCGCTACTGAATGTACCCCCGAATCGCACGATGACACAGAAAGGGGGGGGGGGTTGTTGGGCGCATGGCATGCCCCAGCGGAGGCTCAGCTCTCACTGGCAGGCTCTGACTTTTTATGCTAGTCAGACCAGTCTCCCATAACGTGCAGAATGCCCAAACATGGCATCTCTTATGTCCTAAGGTGGTTTAGTCAGACTTCACAATTAACTGATCCCATACATGGAGAAATATAGAAAATAGTTGGGCATTATTTAATGTTGTCAGCTATTGATCTGTATGGGTTCTAGCAGTTCAGGGGAGGGTCACCAAGGTCAAACACTGTAAAGCGAAATAGACCCTTATGGTGGGGGTAGCATAAACAGCTGCCTTCAACATACAGCAAATACATGATACTAGATACACTCTATTTAAAAAATATTGTATCCATCTTAATTAACAATAAAGTATATATTTTCTATATCACATCTATAAAACACACTGTAATTTTGCATACTATTAAAACCTCCACCCCTTGTCTTATAGATGTGAACTAGGAGATTATATCATTTTTTATTAGACAGTAGATTATTATTGATACCAATATTATGAATCACTTGCTATATTCAGTTGGTCGTTACAGAAAAACCACCTCGGCCTTGCTTGGGCGGAACACAAAGGTAACCACTTGTTGTGTAGGATTGACAGTCATAGCGAACTCAAAGTTTCTCTTGAAAATCTTCTCAGACCCCGAAATTGTATGGGTCTCTGGTGCAGGGAACAAGGGGTTTATTGTGCCCAAGATTTCCCCGGTGGACCAAAGAACAGACCCTAAGAAGCTATCTGTCCCCGCCGTTTCAAAGCCTGTCTCCATCTTTTCCTGTGATGGGACAGGGAGTGCAAAAATGACGATAAGTGCAGGGTCCTCTCTCCCTCTGTCGTGCCAATTGTCATTATCCCTTATCACTGCACTGGAATTAATAGCGCTTTAAAATAAATAATAATAATAATAATAATAATAATAATAATTATTAGAGCCCCTTTTCTGTGGCAGTGCTGGCACATAGTAGCCGACATCAGGACCCCTTTGCGTCAATTTTCATCTGTGCAGACACCATCAGGGTTTTGCTGGGCTTTTGCAGACCTCCACCCGGGGGGTGTCGAAAGACATCCACCCAGGTGGGGGGGTCACTTGGTTTTGCAGACCTCCATCAGGGGGGTGTCGCTTGGGCTTTTGCAGACATCCATCCGGTTCTTCGGCTCATTTATAATCTGCAAATAATGAAAATCCAAAAATAGACGACTCTTGAATCTCACCGTGAGGGGGTGGTCTTAGTCACATAAGAGTAGAAGGCAGTGTCCCTCGGCTGTAGATATTCACCACCCCTTTAATAAAGAATGTCACATCGAAAAAAATCACACTTGCGTCTGTCAATCCATTTAAATAACTCCGCCCACATTGGCCTTTGAGAGTTTCTGACCTAGCAAGATAATCTTATCATTGTGTACTTACGATCCTTAAAAGACTCAAACATTCAGTATTAGAAATTTAAAAAAAAAAACCGTCTTCTGCTCAGAGTGCATAACCTCATAAATGTAATAATCATATCAGTTCGTACCATATCATAAATGTTAAAACCCAAATATCATGCATAAACACACCAATTTCATAACTTTTTATCCCATACTTTATTTATGAGAATGACTGTATGTCCTTTTGTAACCCCTGCAGTTTAAAATAAAAAACCTTTATTAAATTTTTTTTTGTTGACAAGTGTATTATTGTGAAATAAACCATTTGTATTTGTAAACCTTTGTGATATTATCTCTATCACATTGATTCAATCCCAATATTTTAAAAATGTGTATTCATTCCCAATGATAATAATAATAAACCACATTCCAATTAACCACCATGAACCAATGTACACATAAAGCCCTGTAAGTGTACAACCTTTTTTTTTGTCCTTCCCATCGTTTAAATAACCATTGACTTCTTATTTTGTTAATGCAAAAATTCAGCTTGAACTTTAATTAGTCTGAAAATAAAAAAAAATGAAAAAAAATATAAAAATTAAAAAAAGACAATAACACTTTGTATATAAATAAAATATATATTTATTTATATGTTCTATTTTTTTACTGATGAATTTTAATTGACAGTATAATCTGTTTTTGTTCCTCAGCTATCAGACATAAACTTTTTCCCTGTTTGGGGAAATTGCTAGTCAAAGCAATTTCTTCTCCCTTTAACCAAAGTCACTTGAAAAAAAAGCTGCCAGCACAATTGCTCTCTCCTTCTGTTTTAACAGTGCTGAGTCATAAATCAGATTTTATTGTCAAGTTAGCTATGTAAATTCATGCATTAACAAATAAAATTAAACTTATGATTGAAACCAAAAGTTACGACTTTTATACCACCATTTTAATTTAAAAATGTTTTCTTTTTTAATAATGTAATGTGCATAATGTGGTGAATATGTATAATCTTCAATGATAACTTGGTGAAATAAATAAAACCCTTTATGAATGCTTTAACCATTAGATACCCACATGTTAATTTAAAACCCAATAATGTTACCTATTTTTTCTGCATAGGCAGAAAGCAAAAATATCAATTATTTTAAATAACCAGATAAAGAAACATTTCCTCCCCAGAAAAACGCTTAATGTTTTCTCTATATCATAAATTCCTACTTCACCCTGGCATATGTTTAACCCTTAATTTCCCAGAGAGCTGCTCACAACATCCTTGCTCTTCACACACACTTGCCCTCGTCAATCAATCCGGGTTTCCCCAATCATACATTCGGTCTTTGAGTAATTCAACGTGTATGTATATACTTCATTATTCAATATTAACCCTAGAATATATTTATATGATTTTCACTTCTGAAGACTGAGGCATTTTTTCCTCTTATAGAGAAACAGATATACAAAAACAGATTTTAACATACATTACACTCAGCTGCTTCTCATGCACTTATAATTAGCATTCCAGAGGTCAAACAGGTCAATCACCCTGTGCTTCTTGTCAGTGACAAGGCATAGGAGCTTGTGGACGGCTCCATTTTAATCTGTAAGTAATTATTTTATTCTTATCTTAAATTCACTGCTGTTGGTTAGTTACACATGCAAGATTATCAGTTTACATTCCATGCATTTGATATGACCAGACTTTATAGTATATTTGTGAGAGTTTACAAGATACAGGTCTGATGTGTTTTTATGGCTGTACAGCGTTTCCTCACAAGGACAACTTTTAAAAGGGAGAGAGATCTCTGGATGATGACCGATTTAGATATAGTGGAGAGATTTCTCCACGTAGACACATTTTTGTAGATACAGGGGCCCCACATTTACAAACAACATCTCTTTTCCCTTATTTTAAACTGGAACCTCGAACACAGCTGACAACATCCATTTAATAGTCAAAGATTAAAGCAAGGCCACAATCAGGGGGGTAATTGACCGTCACAGGCCCCCCACAAAACAACAACTACCATCCCCTAGTTGATAGGGACAATAGCCATTACAAAAAGCATGAAAAACATCACCACACATCAGGGGAAACCCACTTTACAGGGCCAGGAAACAGAATGCACCATGTTCCTGCACCCCAGTAGTCCCCTGAATATACAAGTCCTTCAGCAACCAATATCCACCAGTGACTACAACCAATTAAACATTCCTGCCACATAACTTCTGCATTATTTTCATTTGCACCAGATTTTAGCGCTAACAAGTGATATCACAAACATTGTGCACAAAAAAAATTATTTTTGCTCCTACAAAATAAACAGAAGGTTAGTTACAGTCCCCACCCAGGTATTCACATAGGAAGGAAAAAAAAATAGATATTATTTACAGCATCCATTCTGCGCGATCAGACAGCTGCTGCAGGATCCAAAAGAGAATTACAGGGGAAAAAAAACAAACACACTGACATTAAGATATGCATGCTGACGTCACAATGAGCTCAATTTTCTGCTGTAACCCAATTTAAAAGGATATCCATTACAATACTAAATAACTTATACCCAGATGTTATAAAACTCTTTGCTCTTAATTGTTCATAACTTTATCAGGGATACGGTACATACCTGGAGGGAAGCACAAAACGTCAGTATAAATTCTAAAATAGTTTCCTCATTTCGTTCACAATCACTGACAATCTAACATTTTCCAGATACTGTTTCTACATTGACACTCTGCTAGTTCAGTGTTACAATGTGGCTTGTAGCTTTCTCCTGTCTCTTTAAAATATAACCACCTGCTCATGTCTTCAAGACTTGTCTGTATCTATAACTGGCGCCATCTAGCAGCCCCAGTCCCTTTTTCTGCTATGGCTTTCAGCCATTAAAGATATGGTACAAGATTCACCACCGACCGACTGGGGTCTGTCCGTCGCAATGTTGACGCAACCAAATCGAGGTTTGAGTGCCCTATTTTGCGCTATAGTACACTCACCAGGGGACTGGACTCGATTTTTTGTCATCTACCCCAAAACTAAACATCTCAGCTAAGATATACATTGCTATTCCCCAATAAAACAATTGTAATAATTCTTGTAGTGCCATCCAACTTCTGACACCAATTGTAAGCGGGTGATTGATTGGCGGGCAAGAAATTAATTACAATTAGACAGAATGTATAAAAAATGAAAGGTTTATTACATAAAATAGAGAAATAGAATAGAAAGAATGATACTTAGCTGGCAGTTACAGATGTTACCAATGCATAGTTCTCGCACACCCAGTGAAACGGGTGAGCCCCTTCGGTACTGAATGTACCTCCGAATCGCACGATGACACATAAAGGGGGGGGGGTTTGCTGGGCGCATGGCATGCCCCAGCGGAGGCTCAGCTCTCACTGGCAGGCTCTGACTTTTTATGCTAGTCAGACCAGTCTCCCATAACGTGCAGAATGCCCAAACATGGCATCTCTTATGTCCTAAGGTGGTTTAGTCAGATTCACAATTAACTATCCCATACTGGGGAAATAATGAGAATAGTTTGGGCATTATGTAATGTGTCAGCTAATTTTCTGTATGGGTTGTCTGACAGGGCAGGGGGGTCACCAAGGCAAACACTGAGCAGAAAAAAAGACCCCTTTTGTGGGGGTAGCATGACAGCTGCCTTCAAAATACAGCAAAACAGTGATACTAGATACACTCTATTTATAATATATTGTATACCATGTAATGAGACATATAAGATATATTATTTCTATATCAGATCTCTTATTAGGATCAACACTGTATAATTTGATACTATTACTATGTCGGGATTGGCGCACTTTCCTCCTCTCATCACTTGAACGCCCCTGATTTTATGTCAGGCCGGGAGCGCGCTCATACATTCCATTGTAAAAGTCCGCCCTCGCCTCGACAGTGAGGGGGGCCGCAGTGCGGGATGAGGCGCTGTGACGGCGCTGCAGCCTATGAATCGCCGTCCGAGGAGGTGCATCTCGTACATGCGGGGGAAAGTTCCCTGCGCCTGCCAGTGTGTGGGGACACAGTCGGGGCCATGGGGCGCTGTTAGCCGGAGACTGCGCCGGAGACAAATATGTTCCTCGCAGATGCGAAACATGACTGTGAAAACAGAGCGAGAATCTCCTTCACATGTCTGTGTGCGGAGTTTTGAATCAAAAAATTGCACTTTTATTTTATATTAAAGGCGTTCAACATTACTCAGAAAAAGAGCTCAAAACCAACAAAAATAAAAAAATACATAAAACAAAATCACTTTTACCAATATCCTAATTCCAGGTATTAGGTTATTGGAAATTTGCCGGGAAAATACAGTAATCTCAAAATCGAAAGCTATTCTCATTGGTCGGTCATAAAACGGGCCAATCAGAAATAGGAGCGACAGTGAAGAACCATTATAAAAACTATGGAAAAACTATTTGTACCAATCAGATCAAAGGCGAATCATGGGATTGGTACTGTTCATACAATACAATAAAAATGCAGAAAGAGTGATTGGCTGAGCTAGCGGGGGCCCTCTTGGGTCTAGCTATAGGCCAATCGAATGAGGGAGCTACAGAGACCCATTAAAATTCCTATGGAGAACTATTGACGCCAATCAAATTCCAAAGGCGGGACCAGTTAAAATAAAGTAAAAATGCAAGATTAGAGCTGATTGGTTGAGGATAGCGGAGGGATGGGCTATCCAGCCAATCAGAAGCGCGTAGATACTCTCTCATTGTAGTTATGGATTGATCGGCGACACATTGCAATCATCGGATCTCACGCAGCTGCACGTTGGCCGGACATGGAGTATGAATTAAAAATCTCATTTTATTAAGTGTGAAAATATATCCTTGAAGAAAAGAGTCTGAAACACATTCTGTAAACATACTTTAATATGATCCGAACATACGCGTTTGTCGCCGAGATCGAGCGCTACAATCCCAGGAATTGAGTTATCTGAGGCAATTTGCCTGGAAATATCAGTAATGCAAATTGTATTTAAGCTCTTCTCAGTGGTCGCCATAAATACCTGCTCACAATCAGAATGGAGCGACAGGTCCATTTAAAATCTATGGAGAACTAATTTCTTTGACCAATCAGAATAGGACGCGGACAGTGGCCCACATACAACTTATGAAGGTTTTATACTCATGTAAGAAATACGGCAGCGACAACAGGACATCATTATATCCTATGGAGATTTTTGATACAATCAAATCAAACGGTGGGACAGTTACAAAATACTGTTAAAATAGCTGAAAAAGGGATGGATTGGTTTGAGCTTGTCTGGTATGGCTTGACTTGATCCCACAGCCAAATCTGAGAGCGAGTACTTCCTGTCCCATTGTTGTACTATGGATGAGATGGGCAGCAAATGCAATCTCGGCGCTCAGCGCCTTGCGTCATGGAGTATGATTAAGTACAATAATTTCTTTTATTAAGTGGTTAAAACTCATTATAGAGATATGCGCTGATGAAACACTTCTATATACAGACATTATATAAAATCTCCGAACAAACGCGTTTGTCGCCGAGACCGGCGGCTACATAGGGAATTGCAATAAGAGAGACTCGCCGGGAAATACGAGTCAATTCAATTGTTTAAGCTCTTCGATTGGTCGTCATAACCAGACTATCAGAATAGGAGCACGACAGTGGCTACCCCCAAAAAAATAATTTTTTTTTTTGTCTCCTATATACCTATGGAGGAGAATTGACCAACACAATGGGAATGTCAGGGGACCCATTTTCAAACCTCTGGAGAAAAATTGACCAATCATATTTAACTCAAAGGTGGGACATCAAAATACA
Organism: Phyllomedusa bahiana; assembly: GCA_025379985.1. Taxonomy (NCBI): domain Eukaryota; kingdom Metazoa; phylum Chordata; class Amphibia; order Anura; family Hylidae; genus Phyllomedusa; species Phyllomedusa bahiana. The sequence goes on along the minus strand of JAODAL010005410.1, from coordinate 13,704 downwards.
GTAAAAAGGCAGAAACGAGCTGATTGGTTGAAGCGGCGAAGCTCGTCCTGACCTTGCCAAATCAGAGCAGCGAGCTACTTTCTCATGAGAGTTCTTTTGGGGAAAGAAGAAAATACTGAGTGAGACTCTGTGATTGGCTAAGTTAAAGAGGCGCCGTTATTTCGGGTCCAATGGGAGAGCGAGCGACGCTTCCTTTGGGTTTTCTATATGCCATCTGAAATATAATAATGTACCATGCGAGAAATAAATAATTATAAGACTACAGAGTGTACTCCGATGTGTATATAAAATGAATATTAATATGGGTGGGTAACGAGAATAAAAATAAATAATTATATTCAATCAAATCATTGTTTATTTCTTTTTTTAGTTGCAACCCATACTATTGATCCTTGGATAATCGAAAAATAAAGAATAAAACATGTTTTATTGAAATTAATATTTTTTTTTCGTTAACACCTCATATTATATTCATTTTTTCATACAACATCGGGACATTCTGATAGTCTTTTAATTTGATTTCGGCAAAATGTTACAGTTTTATTTCGAGATTGCAATTAGAAAACCCATAGGGAGTCGTCGCTCGCTCTTACTTGGTCCAAATAACGGCGCCTCTTTTTTAACTTAGACCAATCACAAACAAGAGCTCGCTGCGGAATTTATTTTTCCCCATAGAACTCTTTGAGAAAGTTGTCGCGCTCTCTGAATTGGCCTAAGATGGACGAGCCCCCGCGCTCCCACTTCAAAACCAATCAGATGTTTCTGCATTTTTTACTGTTTTATTGAACTGTCCCCGCCTTCTTGGAATATGATTGGTCGCAAATTCTCCTCCACTTCGGCATATAATGGGCCCACTGTCGCTCCTTATTCTGATTGGCTAGTTTATGCCGACCAATCCCACAAGAGCTTAAACAATTTGAATTACTGTATTTTTCCACGGCGATTCTCTCTATTGCATATTCCCTATGTAGCGCGGTCTCGGCCGACAAACGCGTTGTTAGGGTTTTTTTTTAATGTCTGTTTATAGAAGGTTTCAGCGTCGCATTATATATGAAAAATGTTTTACACTTAATAAAAAAATAATTTTTTAATCATACTCCATGCCGCAGGCGCTGAGCGCCGAAGATTGCATTGTGCGCCCATCTCTCCATAGACTACAATGGAGAAGAAGCCTCAGCGCTCCTGATTGGCTGGGATAGCTCAAGACCCCGCTAGCTCAGCATATCAGCTCTTTTCTGTCTTTTTACTTTATTTTGAATTGTCCCCGCCTTTGTTTTGATTGGGTCTATACTCACCTACCATAGGATATATGGGTCTTTGTCGCTCTATTATGATTGGACTGGCTTCTGCCGACCAATGAAGAAGGTTTAAACAATATTTAAAATTACTGTATTTACCCAGGCAACTTGCTATCTATTGCAAATTCCATATGTAGCGCAAGGGCCTCGGCGACCAAAACGCGTTGTTAGGGATTGTAAGTGTTTTATTTTTAAAGAAAGGTTTCAGCGCTTTAATCTGATAATATTTTTACATATTTATAAAAATGATTTTTTTGTATTCATAATCCATGCCGCACAGCGTGTGCGCTCCAGGAGGATTGACATTGCCGCCATCTCTCCATAGTCTAAAATGGAGAACTCGAGAAAGTAGCTCACGCTTTCTGATTGGCTGGGATAGGCAAAGTCCACCGCTTGCTACGCCTCAAATCATGCCTTTTCTGTCATTTTACTGTATTTTGAACTGTACAGCTTCGGAATATGATTGGTTCAATATTCTCCAATAGGTTAGAATGGGTCCTGTTCCGCACTCCTATTCTGATTCGGACTGAAGATAGCCAAGCCCACGGCTTTGTTCAAACCAATCAGCTTCCCTTTCTGCATTTTTTCTGTATTATTGATTCTAGTCCACGCCGTTGATTTGATTTGGTCAATCGTTCTCCATAGATTATAATGGTTTTCACTATGTGCTCCTATTCTGGATTAGCTGGCTTCTGACGACCAAGAGGAAATAGCTTTCAGACTTACTTACTGTATTTCCTAGGCAATTTCTCTTTATAAATCCGGAAAATTCGCTTGATATTGCGCGCCGTTCTTGATTTTTGGAAAGTGATTTTTTTATAATTATTTATATTTTTGAGGTTAGCTCTTTTCAGACAATGTTTTTCGCCTTTATAAAGGCTAGATTTTTTTTAGGATTCATTACTCCTGCTGCACGGAGTGGAGCGCGAGATTTCTGTCGTCGTCATTCTAGTCTGCTCTTCACTCGCGCATGTTCTGATCTTGCTTCACTTCTGCCGGCGCCGGTGGTCATTTAGACCAAAATGATACCTAGGTATGCTTTCGGAGACTGACATTTGCGCCGCGGCTTTGGCGAGCCGCCATGTACATGCCTCAGGGTTTTTCGACCCGGAATGCCCACACCCGCGCTACCATCTGGACCGCCCCTTCATGCGTGGGCGCTAGCTGGAACAGTGTGCAGGCAACGCTGTGCCTAACACCTCGCATCTCCCTGCGTCCGACAGAGGGAGGATTCGGGCGGAGGCGCAGTTATACGCTCAGAATAAAAAGGCGTAAAGTCCCGTTTCATACATGTCGCCCTTTGTCTCTATCTTTCTTTACAATATCATATATATGTATAGGATAGATAGATAGATAGATAGATAGATAGATAGATAGATAGATAAACTTATAGAAATGTATAACTGGTGACTTCTTCCCTGCTGAAAACAGATGATTGCCATGGGTTAGAAAAAGCTACCACAATGAGTCATCATGAGACAGCCTTTTAAAACTGAAAGCCTCACAACTGGCATTAATTACCCCTGGGGATTATGGTCTGGTGGTCCCATCCAGGGGAACCGTCCGAAACAATAAGGAAGTGGTGGCATTTTCTAGCAAGACGGCATCACATGTAACAATGGGAAATTATTAACTTTACTTGCTGAGATAACAGATGAGAGTCTCTCGTAGCAACAGTTACGGTGCTTGTAGGTCAATACACCAACAAAATGTTAACTGGCTTGAAACTATGACACATTATATAGAACACAGGACAAAAACAGGATATAAAGGGTTTTTTTCTTAATCAAAATGTATTACCTATCCACAGGGTAGGTTATTAGTGTCTGATTGGATGGGGTATGACCACTGGGACCCATACCAATCACAACAACAAGTCCTGGGTATTTAACTGGTAGGAAATCAGTTGGAGCTTCCCTGCACATTGGTTGCTCTCTATTCCATCTCTCCTAATCTATTTTTCAAGATCCAGTCCCATAGACTTTGGATCAATTAACAGCATTCATACTTCAACAGGAGAGTATTGAAAAAAGGGCACTCAGGACATCTATTCTTACTTTAGGTGTCTGATCCAGCTGCAGCTGCAGGAACCCCCAGCAATCAGACACTTGTCACATATCGAGTAGATAAATGAGAAATTTAATAGGGTTGTCAGCTAATAGCTAGTGTAAACAAAAAAAAAAAAAAACCTTAAATGGGGCCAACCCAGGGTGGGGTCACCGATCAATACTGCTACACCAGAGGCAGCTACTCAATTTCACCTACTAGGTTTCTATCTTTACAAACTCAATACAGAAATAGGCTCACTCTCTATTCGTTCAATACAGAGTGTGTTTGGATAAGAACCTGGAAGTGAAGAGGAGCGGATCCTCAGGGAGCAGCAGAGCTGCAGCAGTAAGGGACTGGAAGGTATCAGTTTTTTATTCTGTTCCCCACCTTGGACCCATTCAGGTATAAATTTATTTGAGCGGACAACCCCTCTAATTGTGGTAAAACCTCTTTAACAGTACAAATAAAGTTTTAATAAAAATAAGGTCTTGGGGGGCACTTTTGTTACCATTGACTCTGTGCAGGTGTCATGAATGAGGGTACAAGGGGGGAAAATATCAAGGGCACAGGGGAACACAATAAGGAGACAAGAGAATTGGATCCCTTAAATGTGACAGAGAAAGGGAAAACCACACACAGATGGGTCTCTAGTACACAATCAGTGTCAGGCACACTCTCAGGCCCCACCACATTTTGCGCAACTTTTGGGTGTGACCAGGGATATGCTACGCAACAACAACTCACACTTAGCCCTCACTCAGCCTCTCTATGAGCACTAAACGTATCTCCACAGCCCAAACAACACACACTTTGCCACCACCTTTCAAGAAAGTGAAAGGATGAAAATAGCTTTACACGATACTGGTCATGTGCACCACCGATCATGTAAACGCTTTAGAGATATACGGGGTTAGTTAGCGCAACATAGGCTCAAAAAATATTGGAAGTTATTTAGATCTTCTTGATATAAAAGTACTCAGTGACTTGGTTTACAGCTTTACAAAAGTAAACAGTCATACATAAAAATGTGCAGTACATCATCTAAACAAAAGGGGATAAACTAACAAAAAAAAGAACTTTTCCAATTCCATCAGTTAAAAATCTGGACCGAGGAGCGCAGCTGAAGAGATGGACAGACCTATACTTGGTACTAACTCCTGGATCTGACCTTGGTCAAAGTGTTTTAAAGGACACACCCCTCTCGCCTCTGGGCCCGCTTCCTCTTCACTTCTGCCTTGAGATCACAGAGGGGACGGCTAATTACATGCAGGGGACACTATGGGCCACTATGTTTGAAGAAATGTCTAGGTACTAAGAGACCTTTTGTTTTATTGCCCATAGCAACACAATCATAGACTCCCTTTTTTATTTATATTAATTGCACTGAAAAAATGAAGGGGCGCTCTCATGATTGGTTGTGATGGGCACAAACTAACCACTCAAAGACTTAGACCAAAATAGTTTTCATACATATCCCCTCATAATTTTAGCTTCTGTCATAACATCTCATAGGTGACACCTAGCCAGATATCATGACTGCCAAGTATGAATTTACCAACCAAGCCATGCCAAATATGAATGTAACAGATCAATAATTTCCATTTCTCTGGTTCCCTAAAACCAAAAATGCTCACGAACTGGACAGGAGGTAGTCGCAGTGTGGATGCTTCTTGGCCATAATTTCATTGTGAGTTATGGAAAAAACATGGATCTATAGTCTCCAATTATTTGATTGCCATGTATAATTTTTCCCCTTTTTCCTATTCCTCCATGGTGACCAGATCATCTGCCTTATGTGTATTCTCTATCGCCACAACTATGTCTCTTAATTCAATCAACTCTGCGCTAATTGGCACAAGGACCAAAAGGACCTACAAGGACTGTGCCAGGTAAAACAACCCCCCACTTGAATAAATAACTGCAACAGTTTTATGGAGACATGAAAAGATATGATACATCACATACAATAGTTACACACAAAACAATTAGGCAAACAGGAATTAAGCATTTGACCCAGGAGCCTCCTTTTCCTTAAAGTCGGTGTAATGACAAAATGTTGCCCTCTAAACAATTTAAACAAAAAACACAGCTTATTTCACCCCATGGTCAATATACAACTTAGTCAAAGATTTCTTGATTCCAGGGTTCACCTTCTGACGATTACATGCACAGCACTAAAAAGATCCTCTCTTTGGACATTTCCATTTATCCTGATCTCCTCATAGACAGTACAAAGGGAGAGATGCAAATGGCAGCGTTCATGACTAGCGTAAATTGCAGCTCTATAATCATGCCCTCCGGATATCGGCAGCTTTCAAATGCAAATCTGTCTATGTGGTGGGAAAAAGAGGGAAAGTGATGACTGTATCACTCATTTTTATACTACAACGATTCCTTTGTAATAGAAATATCTATGGGCATGAAAGTACATGGTAATCTGTTAGCGCTGTTGTTATTTTTTTTTTTTTTGGGGGTGGGAATTGCATCTAGATCTCATATTTATGGAGACCTGTGCTCTTTGAATGCCTCGTCGGTCACCCTATCAGTTCTAATGTTTTTAAAAAGTGTGTACTTGTATAACAATAATGTATAAACATTGTGTTAACTTCAGATCCTGGGTTACTTTCTTCTTGGTATAGCGTTGTAGATTTTCTAAAACCCTAACATAATGTTTGTAGGCCACTATGAGACCAGACATTTTTTAAGTTGTCCTAAACATCTTTCCGATTCTTTTTTACCTGCTTAGGAGAAACACCAACCAAACTGAACACTAAGAACGACAGTTCAGTACCCAACACGCGCAACGACTGTTTTTCGGTCTATTTTGCGCCAAATTCACTTTTGACGGCCACTTATTCTTGTTGTAAATGAACTGTCATAAACCAAAACTAGGCGCATGTATTACACCACGGGCAACGACAGACTTATTTGTATATTATTAATTTTTTATTTTTTGACGCGCCCCTTGGTTCCAGTGCGGCTGTACATTCAGGGTTTCATACATAACATAGGTCAAAACAAGTACAAGGTGACAAATTAATAACTAAACAACTGGTAACCTAATATATGGTGCCTCTGTGCACCCACATCGCGCATGCGCCTATTGAGACTCATGTGGTATGTCAACTCCGCATCGGGCATATGCGCCTCGATAGGCGTCTATTAGACTACTATACTATCAAATGATCATGCTATGTGGATGGTGAGTGCACCATATGCGCCTTTGTAGTGCGCAGTATTAGGCAATTTTTTAGCGCATTAAGTTTTTTTCTATGCTAATGTAACCTCAGACGCACAGTTTTGAAGAGATCAGACTTTCTGGACGCTTTTTTTTACACTGATTTAATGCGCTTAAAACTAGGCGATGTGGAAAACAGACACTTTTCTGAATAATAATCACACCATATGTGCAAATATCTTATTTATCTTCATATTGTACACATTGTAATTATACTAAGATTGACTGCTATGTCCAGCTGGGACCAAAGCAAAGACCCTGTTGATCCAAGGAAGCAGGTCTTATTGTTAAAGGGGTGTTCCAGGACCTATTCATGCTCGCTTGTCTGTCGGGGTATGATAAAAAAATAGATAGAATAGGAGACTCATACGTACCTTCCCGGCCGGTCTCTTCACGTTCCGGCCTGTCGGTACGTTCATCCCAGCTGAAAAACGGAACGTTCATTGTTCACATGACGGCTGCAGCCAATCACAGGCCACAGAGGTCACGTGCAGGTGAGATTGTCTCCTGTGATTGGCTACACAGCTGTTCACGTACAACTCGAATGATACGTTCCCTTGTTTCACGCTGGGTATGAAGTACCGGCACCGGGAGTGAAGGAGGATCCGTTCCAGGAGGTATGTCTTATCTTTATTTTTACTCGCTTACCCCAGTATGGAAAGATGAGCTAGAATAGGGTCGGAACATCCCTTTAAAACTGCCCCAGAAAGATGTTGCGCCATTGGCACAATACTTATGGGCATATTAGGGTCAATCATGTAACCAGCGATTCTAAACCTGTGAAAAGGAGGATGGAGAATTTGTTTGAATTTTCACTAAACCCAAATTTTTGGTGGCCCTTGAGGATAAGCAGCACCAGATGTGCCTTGCAGAAGCCTATGCCCTTTTTACTAAGGTTGGTTGAAGATTTTGACCGCTTTTTCATGTCTATTTCCAGATTGCAATGAGCATGTCTAGGGAAAGAGTCATCTAGAGTGATCTAGTACCACCATGAGAAGCAATAAATTGCTATACATCTGCTGTATAATAAAGACTGGGTAGGCAGGCAATCCATAGATCAATTAATGCTTGTAAGTAGGTGGAGTTGATTTTCTAAGGTTGGCCCACAATGTTCAAGTTTTTTCGGAGATCCCAGCGGTGGGGTTTATTCTAGCGGCCCCACCCTAACAGCTTCTGTAAATTACTATACAAGGTAGCCTATACCTCTGCCTCTTGATCATTCTCTTTTCTATCCTTATTTGCCTCTTCTCGAGGATCCTGTACTGTATATGCATAGTTAATAAACAAGACTCCAGGCTCTACCATGCTCGGTAACCCACCGGAGAGATGTTTTCCACACTATGCCATGCAGGGCCAGTCTCGAGCCTTGAAGACACAAGATGCTATCTTATACAGACGATGGTGATGACTGGGTTTAATATATTCTATTTATTGGCAAACATAGAATTATAAACCCCCCCAAAATATATTACAGAAAGTCCATAATTTAGTTATTGTGGATTTCCTGATCAGGTGTTAACCACAGTTTAATACATTAGTTAATGTAGGCTGTCAACATTACATAAAAGGAGTCATGCAATTTATAGTGAATTAGTCCACATACTAATAACGGTACCATACTGTTTTAGTCTTAACAATATTAAAAAGAAATTACAGGGAAAAGCACCGCACGATACATATTTAATCAGTCTCGCTGATGAATGTGTGATGAGTGAACGTGGGGGCCTCTCAACATTACATTTTAGATGTAATGATTCTTTTTGGTTATTCACAGAAAGACGCAAAGGGTGTCCAGCAGCGCATTTTTTACTCTCCCAATTTAAAAGACACAAACATTTGGCCGAGCCGAGAGTGCATGTGCATAGCTGGGTCTCGGAGAAATACGGTCGTTCAGCATGAAAGAGTGTTGAACCAACCGCTCTATTTGGTTTAACGTGCATCTACAGTCAACATGAAACTGCTGATGTGGTCTGATAGACAACCAATCCAAGAAGAAATATCCCAAGTTTCCAAAACCATCAAAGTAAAGAGTTTATTTCAAGAAGCATTTAGGACCTTGAACGCACTCCCTCAATTCCTTCGAAAGAGGGAAAAAATCTCATCTCTTTGAGGAGAGGGATAACTATAAATTGGTCGGTGTGCTGGTTTACTTTTGCCATTCAGACCTCACTGACTGTTTTTGACATGAGACAAAGTATGAGAAAAGAGCTGAGGAGCTACAAGTTGCACTTTATTGGATGTAGTTAACCTCATTCACATGTAGCTCGAGGAGCCTGTGCAATGTGAAGAGATTTGAGACAAAACCAATTAAGTTCAATACAGACAGCTGTTTCGGGTATTAGCCCCTCGTCCGTGCAGTGCAGATACTTACTGGTTGGTGGGTGTTGAGGCAAGAGTGCTTCGAAGGGGGAAAAAAATCTCTCCTTGAGGAGAGGGAACAATAAATTGTGGTCGGTGCGATTGTGTGGGTTTACATGGATCATTCTTGACATTTTTCTCCCTTTCGAAGCCACCTCTTGCCTTCTCTCCAGCCAAACTGTAAGTTTTACACTGCACTGACGAGGGGCAAATATCCGAAACAGCGGTCTGCTAGTTGAACTTAATGGTTTGGCTCAAATACCTTATACACATTGCTAGTGCTTAGGCTCCTGAGAGTACATGTGAACTGAGGTTAACTACATTCAATAGAGGTGCGCTGTGGAAGATTCTCAGCTCTTTTCCCATAAGCCTTTGCTCCTATCCCTGAAAATGAGGCATAGAAGACATCTATGTCCAGAGAACATAGACTTGACTTTCCCTCATGCTCTTAAAGGGGTTTCGCCACGATGTAATGTTGACGTGGGATCCTCCAAAATGGGTATTTAATCACTTTTCAACAGCACACTTTGAGAGTTTAAAAAAAAATTGCATGCCTGGAGAGCTACAGGACTTGCATATTACTGCTGTGAACACTTAGATTACTTAGAAAAGCATATTGTAAAATTTAGTATTATTCGAAACCAGTACCTGGAGTTGACAAGAGCTGCTGAGGGGTTTGTCGCAGAGGGCACAAATTCTTATCTAAATGAAAGGGAGCCTGATTGAAGCTTTCAAGGAACTGGGAAAATATGATTGTTCTTTTGTATTTCAGAAATCCACTTAGTTGTAGTGTGATTATCTGAGTTGACTCATGCATTTATCTGCTTGACACGGGATAACATGAAGGAGCTTTCAAGAGGCTGAAGGCGCTTTCAAGCTGACTTGTGGGAAAGGTGTTGTCTTTTGTATATAAGAATGCACATAGTCTTGTTAGTGTGATAATTTGACAGTGAACATTTGCCTCATCACTGATCCTTATGCATGGCTCTGTGCTCTGACACAGAACTCTCTCTCAGCTCAGCTTTGTACTTAACTTCATTGCTTATCTATAGCAGAGTAAAGTGCAACAGTCCTGGCAGAAAACCCTTTTAAATCTTGCGGAACATTAAACCTCATGAGTTCATTGAATTGTACTTGAGTAAAGATTATGTGACTGGAAGGTGTGTGACACATTGCTGTGACATGAATGTGCTGTGGTCCCCTCCGGCAGTCAAGACATTTCGTGGCAGACTCTGCTAAGTGTAGATTATGTAATGCACTTCATTAGCAGAACCACATAAAAACTATTATACGCAATGCTGTAATGACAAGAAGAAAGCAGGGATGCCCCACTCCCTGGAGGTGAGGATAATCCAGCTGGATGAACTTCCTAAGGGGATGTAGGGATACGTTCGGGGGAGGCTCTTCCAGCTCCCTCACCTTGGTCTAATGGATGAAAGTGAGCATATTTGATTAAACACAGCTCATGATACCGCAATCATCGCCATTGTAAGTAAAGCCCTTCCCTAATCCAACCATACATACTATAACACCATTGTTTCTTACATGATTAGTCGAGAAATTATGTACGCTCAGTGATGTAAATGCAGGGGCAGCACAACTAACAGGTGTTCATGTTTTTCACTTCTACATAACGTCCTCTGCAATAATTACTTTGTCTTCCACTTGTTCAGCTTTTGAAATTGCTTTTCTTGTTTTCTATTTATTCCTTGTAACTTTCCGGTTCCGGATGACTTATGGTTTTTACACCTCATTTTATGTGATTTCTTGCTGTCCTGGGTACTACAACGAAGGCTCTATAACAACTCTAATACCAAAATCACTTTCCTAATTCTTCCGTGTTGAGTATTGCTATACAAGAGAATGGTGGGGTCAAATGCGTGGTAAATACAGCAGAATGAGATAATGTAGGCTTGATTGGACAATTCAATCCAGTATCTTTTGTAATGCATAAATTTTCTCTTAGAATTGCTTAGATTAAAGATTTTGGCTCCCATCAGGAAGTTTTCATTCTTGTTGTAAAAATCATCACTATCAAAACATTTTGGTCTAAAGAGTTTTTACTTAAACCCCTTAAAGGGGTTTTCCCACCTCACATATTTATGACATATTGATAGGATATACCATGAATATAAGGTAGGTTCGGCGCACTCACAGAAAACTCCCAAATCGAACACGATTGGGAGAGTTCCGACCACCTCTCAGTTCTCAACGGAGACTTTTGGGGGCCTGTTGTCAAGACAGGTGCAGGTCCCAGAGTATTGAGATTGCCTACCTATATTAAGGATTCCAAAATAGTATTAAGAACAATGGATAACATAGAATGGAAAAAAAATTTCTCCTATGGGTCATAGATTTAGCGCTTTCTAGCTACAAAGAGAAAGTCCTGGCTCAGGTAAAAGTGCTCTACCTGTTCCAGCAGTAATGCGCCTGGATTTGCCGATAAAAAGTTATACATGTTAAATGGAAAAACACTGGGTAAAAGTGACATGGAGAAGGACTTGGGAATCCTGGTGGACAGTAAATTTAAATTTTGTAGCAGCCATGTCAGGCAGCAGCAGCCAAAGCAAATGGGATCATGGGGGGTGCATTAAAAGGGGCATAGATGCACATGATGAGAAACATTATTTCCCCATTATACAAGCCCACTGGTTAGACCACACATGGAAAAATTGTGTACAGTTTTGGGGCACCAGTGCACAGGAAAGACATTGTAGACTTGAACAGGTACAAAGGCGGGCAACAAAAATAATAAAAGGACTGGGTGGACTACAGTACACAGAAAGATTGGCAAGATTAGGGTTATTTAGTTTTGAGAAAAGACGGCTTCGGGGGGACATAATAAATATGTTTAAATACATCAAAGGTCAATATAGAGATCTCTCCCAAGATTATTTATACACAGGGCTGTATCTAGAACAAGGGGGCGTCCTCTACGTCTTGAGGAACGAAAGTTTCTACATAAACATAGAAAGGATTCTTTACTGTAAGAGCAGTGAGACTATGGAATTCTCTGCCAGAGGGACTGGTCATGGTGAATTCAATAACCGAGTTCAAAAAGGGTTTGGATGCATTTCTGGAGCGTAATAATATAACAAGTTATAGTGACTAGGATTCAGGAGAGAGGTCCTTGATCCAGGGATTTTTTCTGATTGCCAGATTTGGAGTCAGGAATGAATTTTTCCCTGAAATGAGGACAATTGGCTTCTACCTCATTGGGGGTTTTTGCCTTCCTCTGGATCAACACCTTAGCACAACAGGCTGAACTAGATGGACGACTTGTCTTTTTTTAGCCTTACAAACTATGAAACTATGAAACTATGTGTAGCTTCGTACAGTTGTAGCGCGACCTGCCTCCAGTATGCCCCCCGACCTCAGGCACATTACAAAGTGATGTGGGCGCTTTGTAATGTGCCTAATATTGGAGTGTGCCTGGTTAAAAATAGAGTGAATGGGGCTGCACTAGATTTTTGGCTAAAAAGACGCCAGACTTCTGGTGCAGCCCCGTTCATACATGTCGCCCTAAGATACAAGTCTCCAAACTCCTAACTAGATCCACTACTGTTCGTTATACAGCCTACATACTATGCACAAATAATACCGCCATACAGTGGCCACTCTCCAATACCCATCAACCTGACGGTTTTCAGGGGAAACCGCTACTAAATAGGAGCAAAAGTGTTTTATGACAGAACTTGAATTGTAGCCTCCATGGCCTGAATATTATCAAGAGCTTTACATCTGCAGACATACGCCTAATAGAATTGGATATTAAATGGCAGAATAAAACCAAACCAGTTGTTAAACATCTCCACACATTTTCCTTCCGTTCCTTTCCGCTCGCCCTCTATTATGTACAGTGGGAGTTCAGAGGCTGCAGTCAATCCTGCGGAGCAGCGTCCGGGAGGAATCCAGGGTTACATCAAGCTATAGGTCCTGTAATAAACCACAAGGGGCCGTAGTGGACGGTCGATATGTCTCACCGAGATGTCTGGTCTCGGTGTGGTAAAAAGCCATATAGTACTGGTGTCAGCGGCAGTAGGCCACTGACACATGTTTCATATACGTTTAGTATAACTGCTATGCAGTTAATCGGGTAGGCTTTTTACTGGGAGTAGCCAAAAGAGCGGGTGGGTTGGCTACTCCCATGTCCAGGTCCAGGCCTTGGTTTTGTTTTAGACGTATATCAACCTGGCAAGTCAGGTGAGCAAGGGGTGTGTCTGTCAGAAGGAGTCTGACAGTGTGAGAGTCAGACAGAGTGTCTACAGCAGGTTGCCTGCAAATCCCCTTGAGACTGGATCCTGCTAAAAGAACCAGAGACTGTGAGTTTACACACGGACAGTGTGCTGTTTTGTTTTTTGCGCTGAAGGCCAGCTACATTGTTTTCCTTTTGTGTGTACATTTCTGGCAATAAACGCCATTCTAAAGGAAGTCGCAGACTGTGTTTCTCTGTACCACCTTTGAGCTGATTCCCTACAAGTGGTGGAGGATGCGAATGGCATAAACCTATGTCCTGGGTTAAGGCTGCAGCACAGAGCCAAGCGACAGCTACTGCTATGGAGGAGCATCACAGCACCTGGTGGGAGGCAAATCTGCAGCAGCAACGGCTACAGCTCAGCAGCAGACAGCTCACATGGAAGCCCTGAAGGCCCAGGCAACAGGCCTCATAGCAGCAGCAAGCAGCGCACAGGGAAGCACAGCGCAGCAGCAGAGGATCCATAGTGAAAACCATGCAGGCTCAGCAGCGACAAATTCAGCACT